>JAVJIF010010303.1:0-94783 GCA_038442645.1 Agave tequilana
CTCAATTCTTCCGCTATAGCAAGTGGCTATGCGGGTCGTGATCCACAGGAGGGTTTGCGATGGAAGCTTTAACGGTTCTTTATTGAAATCTTATTGAAACCAAACGATAGTTCGTCTCTGTTTTTAAAGTTAAAAAAAAGAAAAGAAAGTTAAAGGTTGAAGTTAAGAAGAAAGCGAGAGATGAAGAAGGTGGAAAATCAGAAAACGATGAAAAGCGACTATGTACAATGAAGTGGAAAAGAAGAATGAAAACGATTTGGAAGAAGTGGTTGGTGATCTAAACTAAGAAAGAAAAGAAAAAGTAAAGAAAAGTAAAGAGATACTTACCGAGGTTGAGTGATGACTTACCTGGAAACCGTTGCATGTTCTACCTTTACTTCGGAGGCGTTCACGCATAGATCATAAGCTAGAGCTCAGTCCCCGTGCACATTATATCGTCACGCCTAGCAAGAACGAAGTGATGCGGATCTTGGAAGAGGAGAACGTCTTCATGAACTATCGCTGGCTCTCACATGGCTTAGTTATACTTGCTTTGGAATTCACTTGTACACTCAACAACAACAACCAAGGTAAAGTAGAAGAGGAAGACGAAACAAAAGAAAATACAAAATAGAAAGAACTTTTACCTTTATTAATTGCAGAGACAATGGAAGAAAGGAGGAGGGTACATCGTCGGTGTCACTCTCAACATCAGCCTCTCTCTCTTACTTACATGAATCTTCTTCTACCTAAGTTACATACAATTACATAAGAAGAAAAGAAAACCTAAACTACAAGAATGAAACTAGGCTAAATCCTAATCTGCATTGGCGTCCATTTTTCAGCGAAAGTACAGGCCTTTTATAGGCAAATACCCAACAACCAGGATCCCGGGGAGCTCGGGGGCAAACGCTCCCCCTAACTCCCCACAAAGCCGCGGAAACGCGGCCTGGGCCGCGTTTCTGTGGCCAGGGTGTGGCCAGATGGCCACCCCTGTTGGTGGGTTTCTCTGGGAGTTTTTTCTGCCTTTATCCTTTGTTAGTTTTCTTCGTTTGAGCCCCGATTCTGACGAAATGACCTTGGATTCTTGGCTTTAACCGATCGATTCTGAGAGATTCTTCTCACCGGTTTCAACCTCTTGATTTTGCCCTGATTTAGTGTGTGCGAATTTATTCTGATTTAATTCAGAATTCTGGTGGGCTTTTGGGCTCATTTCTCTTCATCTCCTTAAGGATTGGGTCTGCAAATAATTTAAACAAATAATTAGGACAATGCAGGCTTTTATTCTAAAATAAGTATAGAAATGTGACATTAAATATGCAACATTAGTGACCAATCAGAATGGAAAGGGAAAAAGAAAGGAAAGAAAGAAGGAAGGAAAGAAAAGAAAGAAGAAGGGAAGGGGGAAGGATGGCCGGCCATGGCTTGGCGGTGGGAGGCGACGGCGGCCGAGGTGGCCGGAGGCCGGCAGCCCAAGCCTAAGCAAAGGTGGGGTGCAACTCTAGTTGAAATTGAAGATTTGGAGTTTTGGAAATGGTGGTTCGAAGAGCGACGAGTAGGTTCGTTGGAAAGAGTATTCCGAGAAGAAAAAGATGACGTGATTGGTGGTGGCCAAGATGGTGTAGGTGGTGGTGGAAATGGTGGAGAAGCTAATGGTGAAGTGGATTTTTTTGATAGAAAAAGAAGAAGAAGAAGAAGAAGAAGGTGTTGGTGGTGGTGGTGTTATTGTTGAATGGAGGAGGAGATGGAGGAGAGAATGGTGGAGGAGTTGGTGGCGGAGATGGTGGCCGGCCAAGGAGGGCACGGCGGTTGATTTTTTGGGCTGCTGTTCGTTGGTTGCTGGTGATGAAGAAGGAAGGAAAGAAAAATGAAAGAAAGAGAAAGAAGGGGGTGTATATATAAGGGAGAGTTGTAATTATTACAAGTTTGTCATTGAGTTGAAGGGAAATGAGACTCGTGTCTCGTTTAAATGAGAGTCGCGTCTGCAAATGAGACCCGCGTCTGGGCCAACTGACCTAGACGCATAGATGAGCTCCGCGTCACAAATGATAACGCGAGAGTCGAATTTGACAGAAGAGATAAAAAGACATGATGGCCTGATCTGAGTTGATCTTGAAGGACATAACATTAAATGCAGAATAGAGAGGATCTCTACATTAAACATCGATTCCATGTTTGGTGAGCCTCGCGTTTGACGAGGAGAGAGAAAATAAAAAAAAGAGAGGTAAATATCAGGATAAAATTCCAGTATCTCGGAAAACACTGAAACTTCGGAAAAGCCTGAAAAATGAAGAACTCAAAAAGTTTTCCAAAAATTCTCAAAAATAATAAATATTATTTTAAAATATTCGACAAAATCAGTTTTTAGATATTCAATCCCATTTTCAAAATAAAAATCTTAAAGTCAACCATCGATACCGGTTACACCGGGTTGGCCAGATTTTGATAAATTCTAAAAAATCTCAAAAATGCATTAAAAAGAAAATATGATTCTAAGAAGCAATGTGAAAGTGGAATCTAAAATTCATTTTGATTGCAAACTAAAAATTCTAGAATTAATCAACGATACTACTAGCGGAGACCAAACCCGGTAGAATTTTGATAAATTTAGAAAATTCTCAGAAAAAGTATTTAGATAGAAAATGTGATTTTAAGAAATAATGTGAAAAGCTGTTTCTAAAACTTTAACTCCGTTTGTAAATAAAAAAATCTGAGAATCGGTCAGCGGCACTAGTCGACACCGGTTTGAATATTTTCAATTTAATTTAGGAACATTCTAGAAAATCATAGAAAATCTAAAATATCAGAAAACCATATTTGAAATTAAAATCGGCAAAATTAGAATAACAAAAAGACCAATTTAAGGAATACATTAGGATCGGGCCCCCGGTTCAGACTAAGGCTGACTCCGAGTTCACGAATCCGAATTCAAGGCAAAATGATCATATAAATAATTCATAATACGAAATAAATACAGGAAGTATATCAAAAAAAATACGATCAAGAAATCTGAATACGAACTAAGTACGTATTCCGGAGCGGGGGTGTTACATTTTCTTTCCCCCCTAAAAAAAAAATTCGGGTCTCGTATTAAAACCTCAACCATATATTGATCTTTACCACTTCACTTGTTGATTAAAGTACATACAACTCCGTCCCCAAACAAAAGAATGAAATTTTATAAACCACCAAGTGTAAACCACAGAGTTAGCTAAACTTAGGCAGTTAAAGTAAACAATAAACTCTCATTACTAAAATATCACTTTTGCTCAATTTGTGACAACAATAATAAGCCAGTGAAACATTTAATAGATCATATAATGAATCCAAGTCATATACTAGTCTGAAAATCCTAATGCATGATCGGCCTAATGCATGATCGGTTGATGCCATTGAAGGTTCACCTAGAGGGGGGGGAATAGGTGAAGGCTAATCTAATGGTCACTTAATGCCAAATAATGATGCGGAAGCTAAAAACAATTATGACCTAATTAAATATTTTACACTAAACACTATGTATAACACAAGAGTGTTGTCGAATTCCCCGTGAAGGGCTCTGGACAAACTCCTCTAGATTCCCCTTGAATGGGTTGAGGTGCCGCGTTGGCTCTCTTGGTTGAATACAAGTGTTAGCAACAATCCCAAGCAAGTATATCAATATGAGCACAAATGAATATATCAAGCATATAAAGATAGACAATGAGTATGTAAGATATAAAGGAGATAGAGAGAGAGAGTGAGCAATCGCAAACACAATGGATTTTTTTCGAGGTTCGAGCACCCTTGCTCTATATCCCCGCCTTCGACACACGAAGATTTCACTATGCAAGATCCCAATGGATCTCTCCTCGGTGCCGCAACACCTACAAGCCCTCGGACTCCCTAGTCCTCGTACACACGCAAGCCCCACAAGCTTGCCGAGGCCGCACCTCAAACACGGAGTTCGCACCCGAACTCGAAACAACGCGGACACACACGTCCGCCTCCTCAAAGTACAAGAAATGATCTCTTGGTGATCTAAACACTTTGATCACCAATAAAAGCTCTCACTATAACACTCCTATAAGATGAATAGCAATGGATAGCTCAAGTGTTTGTGTGAGAAAAACTAGGAAAGAGATGGTGGAGGAAAACTCAAGAAATTCTCTTTTACACTCTTGATAGAACTTTCCTTTTGATTGGACATATTTGCCCTCAATTTTGTGGAGAAAAACCTCTGAAAAGATTAGGAAAAACTGGCTCTAAAACTTCTCCAAAATCTTAAAGAAAACAGCCCCCAAATGACCCTTTATATAGAGTCTGAAAAACTAGCCGTTGTGGCTCTGTCAGACCTGCCGGTCGACCCGCCCGGTCGACCGCCAACGGTCAGAAATCCGACCGTTGGAGCCACGGTCGACCGCCCGGGTCGACCGAGCCACTGGAGCAGAGAGTAGAACTCTCTGTCGGTCGACCCGTACGGTCGGCTGAAATTTCCAGAGAGCAGAGCTCTCTGGAGCGGTCGACCGTCCGGTCGGCCGTCCTCCAGTGCACAAAGGCGTGCACGTCTGTGCACGTCGATCGACCGATCCGGTCGACCGACTTCAGACCAAGTCGACTATACAGTCGACTTGCTGAAGCCTGGAAACTGTTTTTCTGGGATTAAAACTTAGTCTTTTTGGCTCAAGTAAAATCCCATAAAATACTTAAAAATCTACAAAAATAGTTTTACCAATATACTTTGATAAACAAACATGCTTGCACAAAATCAAGGCATGTTATAAAAGATTGGACTATTTTTGTAACTTGGAAATATTTGGCTCATGATAAAAACTGTTTTTCCAAAACAATATTTTTCCAAAACATGTTTTTCTAAATCTTCATCAAATACAAAAACAAGATATACTTTTAAAGCATAGTGTGTATGGATATGATCCGCTACACAATCAAGATGAAATATCTATGTTTTTGACATTAAGCTCTAAACTTGATTTTGGTCAAAAGATATGTAAACATGAAAACCAAAATCCAAACATGTATTTTGTCACAAAGAAAAATCTTTTCTAAAATAAAAATCTTTTATGAAAATAACTAAATCAAGAGTGTGTGTGTATATGTACTTGAGCAATCCACCAACTATTCTATCCTTTACATTTTAATTAAAACAAAAGTCTTATACCTAGACACAAGTCTTTATCTTTTTGAAGTCTTCACTTGAAGGCTTCTCATCTTCTTGACTTGGTCCAAGCTTGATCCAAAACCTCCTTGGATCATACCGTGTTAGCTCCAAATCTTGACATTTTATCCTTTATTGAGCTATGCACCTACTAAGATCTTGATAATGAATCTGTCACTAATTAACACAAGATCATTAGTAAACATAACTACATGAGTTGATCATCATCAAAACTAAAGTGATGGGCCTTTGGGCCAACAATCTCCCCCTTTTTGATGATGACAAAACTCATGAAGTTATATATGCATGGATTAAAGTAAAGCTCCAAAGAAGCTCCCCCTTAACTCATGCATACCAAATAAACAAAATAAATATGCAATGAGGCACATAACATGTATGCAAATCAAGGAGATAAAACAAATCAAATTCTTTTTCTCCTATTTGCAAAACAAAACATATATATGCATAAACATAAATCTTTTAATAAAACATGCATATATAGCAAATACCTCTCCCCCTTTTTGTCAATCATCAACAAAGGGTTTAAGGTAAAAACAAAATCATCAAATCTTTCTCCCCTTTTTGTCATAAACAAAGAGATCAATAAGGGGTCAAACATATCAATAAAGGGTTATATGCGATATATATTCATGAAGAGGAAGACGTTAAGTTAGCTTCCCTACACATATGCATTACATGAAGAAGGGATGACAAGCCCCAATTCACATAACACATATTATGTAATGCATAAGAGGAGATGTGAAGCTCCCCCTACACACGTGTACCATATAAAGAAGATTTGTCAAGCTCTTCAATACACAATACACTCAACATGAATCTATATGTAGAAGAGATGTTAAGCTCTCCTTGCATATAAGAAATACAAATCAACAAAATGTTTTTTTTAATTTTTCTTAAACAAAATTTTTAAAGGTATCAGAGCTTTAGTAAAACAAACAAATTTTAAGATACCAATTGAAAATAATCATTTTTGTAAATCATATTGATACCAATTGAAATTTAACAATTATGAAGTTGAAACATATTGATACCAATAGTAAACATAATGATCAAAAATTTTTATTTTTCATCATAAACTTTGTGCTTTTAGAAATGTGAACCAATTGTAAGTTAAGCACATGAAAATCGTATATATGTATGAAATGAGTATACCAATTGACATTGACACATACATATATAAGAAAAAAATATGAGTATATACAAAAATTATCAATTTAGATACCAATTGAAAGAATTTCAATGATATCAATTGAAATAACAATGTAAATCAAGTATATATCTCATATAACTACCACCCAATCATGGTTCAAGTTTTAAATGATTTTCATTTTAAAGCATACATGAACATGATCTCCCATCCATCCTCCCATAGATGGTAGGGGTTTTCAAAAATTAAATTTGAAAATATTTTAGCATTGAAAATCACTACCAATGAAGAACAATAACTAGTTAAAATAAATTTGAAAAACTAGTTAAAGATCCTTCAAAACATGAAATCAAAGTATATATATTTCATGAATCATACAAAATACAAGAATTGACACTCGATCTATGAAGCTCAAAAATATGTTCATGAATCAAAGTCATGACAAAATAAATAAAGGGTGAGTGTACAAAAGTCATGTAAATAGCATTTTCATGAAAATAGACATTGAAGCTCAAAAAGATCATAAGTCACATTTTTAATAATAAAAAAATTATTTTTCATTAAAACACTAATCTTCATGGTATATGTATGATTTATCCAAAAACTAAAAATACACATACATATCTCAAACATAAAAGAGTCTATCAAATGTATTTGCATGAAGGCAAGAGACTCACGGGTATACATGTATATTTATTAGATTTGAATTAAGAATCGCATATACATGAAGTAAAACATGAAAATAGGTAAAACAAGTGTAAATGTGGAAATCATCAAAACTAGCCTATACATGTGCATATAGTGGGTACAAATGAGCATGAAGTGCAAACATATATGAATCAATTTGTTCTCATTATTTGTACATGTATAATACAAGTTTTGATAAAAATTAAGCATGTTTTTTACCACATGAAGCACATAAAATAAATAAACATGATCATGCTAAAAATATCATGAATGAACAAGCATGAACATAAATAAAATGGGAGTTTAGAGATTGTTACCAACTCTAAAGCTCCAATCATGGTGGTTGTCCCACCAAGCTTCCTTGATAGTGATGCGTCTAAAGTGTGTCCATCTAATCCATGTGCATCCACTACCAAGACACCAAATCTCTCACGTCTTGAGAGATCCCTCACCTACATCAAAAATGGGGTGGGGGTTTTGGTACCCATATTTTCTTGGGTCCTTTGGGGTTAGTCTTGTATGGAACCCAAAATCTTTTATTAGCAAAATTACAATGATTTAACCTATCATAACAAAATTTGCTAAATGGCCTTTACGGCCACAATGTGTACATGTGTACACCTTAGTATGCTTATGTGTGTGTTTGTGATCGTGTGTGCAACATAAGCAAATGCATGATGGGTATGATGTGCATGAACATGTGGAGTTTGTTTCTTTGAAAACATTGACTCCAATCTAGTATGGTTGAATGCACAAGAGTTTAGAGTTGAACTCAAATCATTAATTTTATCTTTCAAAACATTAATCTCACTAGTGGTGGCATGTAAGCGTGGTGAGATATAGAATCATTTTTCTTTTTCTTTTCGAAACAAAATCTTCTTCTTTTTCACAAATTTTTCTTTTCAAAGACTTGTTTTCTTGAAAAACAACTTCCTTTTGTTTTTCCACCAAATCAATTTTAGCCTTCAAAATAGTGTTCCCTTCACACAAATCATTTAATTTAGACATAAGAGAAACATTTTCATTTTTCAAACACATTATTTTCTTTTTCTAAACATGTAATGTTACTTCTAAATGTATCATGTTCTACATGCATGCAATCCAACTTCTTTTTCAAATTTTTATTTTCTTTCTTAATCATGTCATATTTCTCAAGCAATAATTGACAAAATGTAGTAAGCTCATCATATGACATGTCCTCATCCTCGGATTCGGTAATTACCTCAAGGGGGTTATCCCCTTGGACCATGTAGCACACATTGGAAGGGTCGCTTCCAACATCCGAGTCGCTCCCCGCATAGTATTGATCATTTTCGCCAAGGGAGATCAAAGTGTTCTAAACTATAAAAGCCAGATCAAGATTAGCAACCCTAGATAAATAATCATCATTTAGGGTAGATCTTAAAGCATGTAGGGCTTTTGCATTAGTCTCATATTCTTACCATTTAAACAATATGCATTATTAGTTGTGGCAAGATAAACATGAATGCCTAAGGCTTTGAGGTACAAGGACATCTTCACCTTCCATATATGGATGTTAAGATGTCAAACATGGGTGGTGACATGAAGTCCATGGTGTGTGTACAAATAATGTGATTAGCCTAAAAATGAGGATCTTTAACTCTAGGTTGTTAGACCAAATCAGAGTACCAAGCTCTGATACCAATTGAAGGTTCACCTAGAGGGGGGTGAATAGGTGAAGGCTAATCTAATGGTCACTTAATGCCAATAATGATGTGGAAGTTAAAAACAATTATGACCTAATTAAATATTTTACACTAAACACTATGTATAACACAAGAGTGTTGCCGAATTCCCCGTGAAGGGCTCTGGACAAACTCCTCTAGATTCCCCTTGAATGGGTTGAGGTGCCGCGTTGGCTCTCTTAGTTGAATACAAGTGTTAGCAACAATCCCAAGCAAGTATATCAATATGAGCACAAATGAATATATCAAGCATATAAAGATAGACAATGAGAGTATGCAAGATATAGAGGAGATAGAGAGAGAGAGAGAGTGAGCAATCGCAAGCACAAGAGATTTGTTTCGAGGTTCGAGCACCCTTGCTCTACATCCCCGCCTTCGACACACGAAGGATTTCCACTATGCAAGATCCCAATGGATCTCTCCTCGGTGCCGCAACACCTACAAGCCCTCGGACTCCCTAGTCCCGTACACACGCAAGCCCCACAAGCTTGCCGAGGCCGCACCTCAAACACGGAGTTCGCACCCGAACTCGAAACAACGCGGACACACACGTCCGCCTCCTCAAAGTACAAGAAATGATCTCTTGGTGATCTAAACACTTTGATCACCAATAAAAGCTCTCACTACAACACTCCTATAAGATGAATAGCAATGGATAGCTCAAGTGTTTGTGTGAGAAAAACTAGGAAAGAGATGGTGGAGGAAAACTTAAGAAATTCTCTTTTACACTCTTGATAAAACTTTCCTTTTGATTGGAAATATTTGCCCTCAATTTTGTGGAGAAAAACCTCTGAAAAGAGTAGGAAAAACTGGCTCTAAAACTTCTCCAAAATCTTAAAGAAAACAACCCCCAAATGACCCTTTATATAGAGTCTGGAAAACTAGCCGTTGGGGCTCTGTCAGACCTGCCGGTCGACCCGCCCGGTCGACCGCCAACGGTCAGAAATCCGACCGTTAGAGCCACGGTCGACCGCCCGGGTCGACCGAGCCACTGGAGCAAAGAGTAGAACTCTCTGTCGGTCGACTCGTACGGTCGGCCGAAATTTCCAGAGAGCAGAGCTCTCTGGAGCGGTCGACCGTCCGGTCGGCCGTCCTCCAGTGCACAAAGGCGTGCACGTCTGTGCACGTCGGTCGACCGATCCGGTCGACCGACTTCAGACTAAGTCGACTATACAGTCGACTTGCTGAAGCCTGGAAACTGTTTTTCTGGGATTAAAACTTAGTCTTTTTGGCTCAAGTAAAATCCCATAAAATACTTAAAAATCTACAAAAATAGTTTTACCAATATACTTTGATAAACAAAACATGCTTGCACAAAATCAAGACATGTTATAAAAGATTGGACTATTTTTGTTACTTGGAAATATTTGGCTCATGATAAAAACTGTTTTTCCAAACAATATTTTTCCAAAACATGTTTTTTCAAATCTTCATCAAATACAAAAACAAGATATACTTTTAAAGCATAGTGTGTATGGATATGATCCACTACACAATCAAGATGAAATATCTATGTTTTTGACATTAAGCTCTAAACTTGATTTTGGTCAAAAGATATGTAAACATGAAAACCAAAATCCAAACATGTATTTTGTCACAAAGAAAAATCTTTTTTAAACTAAAATCTTTTATGAAAACAACTAAATCAAGAGTGTGTGTGTATATGTACTTGAGCAATCCACCAACTATTCTATCCTTTACATTTTAACTAAAACAAAAGTCTTATACCTAGACACAAGTCTTCATCTTCTTGAAGTCTTCACTTGAAGGCTTCTCATCTTCTTGACTTGGTTCAAGCTTGATCCAAAAGCTCCTTGGATCATACTGTGCTAGCTCCAAATCTTGACATTTTATCCTTTGTTGAGCTATGCACCTACTAAGATCTTGATAATGAATCTGTCACTAATTAACACAAGATCATTAGTAAACATAACTATATGAGTTGATCATCATCAAAACTAGAGTGATGGGCCTTTGGGCCAACAGCCATCTGTTGTTGTAGCTGACAAAAATTTAGCGTTGGTGAATGTTATAAAGAGAATATTTCTTGTCTCACGTTATTTTTTGTGTAGATGGCATATAAGAAAAAAATATTCTTGGTTAATGCTTTCTCATATCGGGACTCATAAATAGTTCTGCCAACTCTTCAGAGTCGTCATCCCCACTTTCAACATTTTCTTACATCTCTTCTATTTCAAAAGTATTAGAAGAAGGAGCCCGTCTACTGCGTCTATTCAAAACAGTAGGACGAATTCTAGATGGCCCTGGAGTACTCATGTTTGCAGTTGAGAGTGTTAGAACATTATAACAAGAAAACGAGATTTAATATCTTTGTTTGACCTTCAAAGGCCAAATCAAAGTATTCTGTTCGGCCAATAATGCTAGCCGAACACAAAAATTTTGCTCGTCCAATGATGCCGAACAGAGAACTTATGTTCGATCATTGTTGGCCGTATGTTCAGTCATTGATGGCTGAATGTTTGTATGAGTGTTGGTTTCTGCTTAACAGGAATCAATCTGACAACTATTCAAGATCACTGAAATATCAACAATCTAATTGGCCAGGTCGGCAAATATCAGGTGGGAGGTTTTCCGTTCAATAGAACGTTCCTTAATTTAAGAACCACCATTCAATTTCCTTCCTTGGTTAAACACTAACTAGACTGAATCTAAATCAGTCTCGATATACTGAATATCAGTATATCACCTGTATAAAGAAATTAATTCACTTATATAGTACTTGGAGTGAGGTACGCTTAGAGCGAATCTCCTTAAGACAATTACGTCCCCCGCACCGGTGCTAACGGGTTACTGGACGCTGGTCTCCCAAGATACAACACTCCTTCATGGTATTTGGATAGCACTACCAAATCACCGTACGGTCGAACCGTAGTTAACCAGTACCTTCACAGGATCGTTGACGCAGCGGGACAAAGACAAATTTTGGGAATATTTGCCTTTACTTTGGAGGAGCACCTACTGTAGAGGAAGAAGGAAGGTTGAAGAATATTCTTCTTCAGAAGTCCCAGATTCAAACAACAATTCTATTAAAGAATCTGTTGAATTTTCTGAGCCCTCTTTCAGAACGAATTTATGTAGAATCTCTTTTGGAAGTCGCTTCGAAAACTGACTTTCCCACTTCCCGTTGGAAGTCACTTCAGAATTCCACTTCCCAGTTCAGAACGTAGTAACTCACTTCCAGTTCAGAACTCAGAGAGAGAAGAGATTTTCATTTTTGGTGTGTTTACAATGAGAAACTGGAGCGCTATTTATAGTGCTCCAGGAGGGGCCAACGGGTCCGAACCCAATAAAGGTTGCAACGGTTCGGTCTGAACCGTTGCAATGGTTCGACCCAACAGTCGCAACTGTTGGCTGTCCAACTGGAGGGGTTCGAATCCGGATAGCGGGGTGGGTCCGTTGGCGGGCCGGTTCGGATCTGGATAGCGGAGCGGGTATACTTCGCATAACCCATACCGTGAGACCTGATTCAAAAAGAACCAGGCCGGGTAGGGAACCCGAACCCGAACCCGAACCAGAACCCAGACCCAGACCCGGACCCGGTCCCGAGCCCGAGCCGGCACCAGCACCGGCACCGGCGCCGGCCGGCAGGCCGCCGCCGCCAGCGGCGGCGCGCGCATGAGCGGGCATGGTTTCCTCCGAATCGCGCGCGAAAACTCCAAGTACCCAAAGGGCACGCCCTTTGTTCTCAATTTTCTCTATTTAAACACTATGAACTTCCATCCCATGGCCAATGTGGGACTAAATGTTTTTAGCTACCTTTAATCCCATTTTGGCTTTGAATTAGGCAATCTATAGACTTGAATATCTCATTCATTCGAAGTTGGAATTGAACATGTGAATATACCACGTTCATCCCTATGGAAGGAGAACACACTCTAACCATCATCCAATTGATTCGATCAACGGATCTTACCATAATTCAATTCAAAGATTCACATATATATTCTTCATATTCCAACAATCCCCCACAATGAATGGAGATTCAAGGAAATGACACACAAAGAGACTGACTCAATTGTGAAAGGTACTTTAGAAAAGAAACTGCATCAGGATAGGTGAACTAGGTCTTGAATCTTCCATAGCGAAAGTTTTATCGGACTTACTGGCTAATCAGTGAACTAGGTCTTGAACTGTTAGCCGTTAGTGTAAACCAAGTCAACAAGCTTCACATAGTGACTTTTCAAATCAACTTTGGTTCTCGGTTGTGTCCGTTTTGACCCTGGACATTCTTGGTTTCAGAGAGTATCTTTAGGGAATAACAGCCTCCATCGAAATTCCCAAAGAGCTGACCCAACTCTATACTCACATAGGTGATCGTCCTATTAAGAGTAGTCTACTCTACTCCACTTGTTTAGTAACAAGATATAGGCATCATTAAAAGCATTAAGTTTATCCTTAATCCACATGTAGAAAAGCACTTATGTGCACCTTAGGAATGGATTAGAGTCAAGCTCCCAAGTGCTTACTTGCTGAGTCAATCATAACTAGTTTTTCCTCTTGAACTTAGTCTGTGGGATTTCCAGTCGCTAAGTGAGATTTCCATTAAGCTGACTCGGTAAGGTTAGGCTTTTAGACCCATTCCCCTCGATGCGCAGTTTATACGCTCTCCACTTAAACTTTTAGTAAGCGGATCCGCTAAATTACCCTTTAACGATACAAAGTCAATAGAGATAATTCCATTTGAGAGCAAATGCTTCACAGTATTATGTCTACGACGAATATGTTTAGACTTACCGTTGTATATAACATTTTGTGCCCTAGATATAGCTGCTTGATTATCACAGTGTATACATATAACGGGCACTGGCTTTTGCCATAATGGTATATCTTTCAAGAATTGTCGAAGCCATTCTGCTTCTTCTCCGGCCTTATCTAAGGCTATGAATTCTGATTCCATAGTGGAACGGGCAATACAAGTTTGCTTAGAAGATTTTCAAGATACCGCTGCTCCTCCTAGAGTAAATACGTATCTGCTAGTTGATTTTGATTCCTCAAAATCTGCAATCCAATTAGCATCACTGTATCCTTCAAGTACAGGTGGATACTGTCCATATCTCAAGGCATATTCCTTGGCATGTGATACGTAACCCAATACTCGTAGTAGAGCGGTCCAATGTAGATCACTAGGATTACTAGTGTATCTGCTTAACTTGCTTACAACGTAAGCAATATCGGGTCTAGTGCAATTCATCAAATACGTTAAACTTCCGATAATCTGAGAATACTCCAACTAGCGTATTCCAGTTCCTGTATTCTTATGAAGGTGGACGTGTGGGAGAAAAGGATTTGTATTCTCCTCTATCCCATGATCCTTGAATCTTTCTATCATCTTATCCACGTAGTGAGATTGAGATAGACTGATTCCATCTGGTGTTCTGGTGATTTTAATTCCTAAAATTACATCAGCAACCCCTAGATCCTTCATGTCAAAACTATTGGATAACATTCTTTTAGTGGACTTAATAATTTCAATAGTAGTCCCAAGTATCAACATGTCGTCTACATAAAGACAAACAATGATACATGCATTTTCAACTGTTTTAGTGTAAACACACTTATCGCATTCATTGATAGTGAATCCATCTTTGATCATGACACTATTAAATTTCTCATGTCACTGTTTTGTAGCCTACTTTAGACCGTATAAGGATTTTACCAATTTACACACCTTGTGTTCTTGACCCTTGACTATAAATCCTTCAGGTTGCTCCATATATATCTCTTCATTTAATTCACCATTTAAGAATGCAGTCTTGACATCCATTTGATGGATATCTAAGTTATGCAATACTGCAATCGCAATCAACATCCGAATGGACGTTATTCTTGTTACTGATGAATAAGTATCGAAGTAGTCAAGTCCTTCCTTTTGTCGATAACCCTTGGCTACTAATTTAGCCTTGTACTTATCGATAGATCCATCGGGTTTTAATTTTCTTTTGAAAATCCACTTACACCAATTGGTTTACTGTCAGGAGGCAAGTTTACCAATTCCCAAGTATGATTACTTAGTATGGATTCTATTTCGCTATTTATAGCTTCTTTCCACATTTGTGCTAGCCTCTTTAAATGTTTGAGGCTCGCTTTCAATAGCGTATGCTATGAAATCTGGACCAAAAGATTTTAAGATTCTAGATCTCTGCCTTCTTTTTAGTTCAATTTTCGCATTAACAGTCGGTTCCTCGGGGCTTTCGTCCCTGAATGCCATCTCATGTGTTCTTTTCCCAGAAGTCTTTTCTTTTTCCCGTTTATATGGGAAAATATCTTCAAAGAACACAACATCTCTAGATTCGATAATCATGTTTACATGAATATCTGGTATTTCTGATTTATGAACCAGAAATCTGTAGGCACTACTATTCAAGGCATAGCCTATGAATATGCAGTCCATAGTTTTTGCTCCCAACTTAGTCTTTTTAGGTAATGGTTCTAGCACCTTTGCAAGGCACCCCCACATTTTGAGGTAATGGTAGGAAGGTGTCCTTCCATGCCATTACTCAAATGGTATAAGACCAAGTTTCTTGTGGGGTACTCTATTTAGAATATAATTTACAGTTAATAGAGCTTACCCCCACAAGTTCTGCAGAGCTCCAGAACTTACGAGCATGAAATTGACTATCTCCTTCAAAGTTCTGTTCTTCCGTTCAGTAATTCCATTTTGCTGAGGAGTATATGGTGCTGTTGTTTGATGGATTATACCAAATTTAGCACATAACTCACTAAAATTATTTGATTCATATTCTCCGCCTCTATCGGATTTTAGAATCTTGATTTTCTTGTTGAGTTGATTCTCAACTTCGGCTTTATATGTTATAAACATATTTATTGCTTCATCCTTACTGTTTAAAAGATACACATAATAGTATCTTGAACAATCATCAATAAAAGTAATAAAACTTTTTATCGCCTCTAGTTGGCATAAACTTCAAGTCACACAGATCGCTATGAATTAACCCTAAAGGTTCTGTAATTCGATCTATTGAGTGAAATGAATTTTTCGCCAACTTGGCCTCAACACAAATCTCACACTTGCGAATTTCTTCCAAGTTGAGTTTAGAAATATATCCCAGATTAGACAAGTTCTTTAATGACTTGTAATTTACATGCCCTAATCTAGCATGCCACAAAATAGGAGAGTCAAGCAAATAAACAGAAGATTTTCCTTTATTTATAAGCTTCGGGTACAAATACACAGACTTTTTATCTACCACTGCAACATTGGCTTTAAAAAGTCCATCAACAAGATAACCCTTTCCCACATATATCCCTCCCTTAGTAAGTACAAATTTATCTGATTCAAAACCATTCTAAATCCTTTCTTACTAAGTATTGATCCAGAGATCAAATTCTTGCGGATATCTGGAACATGTAGCACATCGTTCAGAGTAAGCTCTTTCCCCGATGTCCACTTCAGGATGACCTTGCCTTTTCCTTCAACCTTTGAGACGGCTGAGTTTCCCATGAATGGTTGCTCATCTTGCTTTAGTATTTGATAATTTCTCAGAGCAGATGTGCCGAGTAGCCCTAGTGTCTACCCACCAATCCTTATCGTTGGTTGTCAGATTCACTTCTGACACCACAGCTGAAAGGCTTGGCGACTCATGGTCGGTCAAGTTTGCCTGTGGATGGTTCTTCTTGTTCTTTTTGAGACGGCTGCGACATTCATTCGCCTTATGCCCCTCTTTGTTGCAGATGTAGCAAGTTCTTTTGAAGCGCATGTTCTTGCCTTCTTGGACCTTACCTTTGTACCCCTGGGAAGTCTTCTTCCGCTTTAAGCCTTTGAAAATAGACGCTTTCCCCTTTGAGTCTTCGATCATATTGGCTTTTGCTTCATAGGAGTTCTTACTGCTCCTTTTTTCGGACTTTCTGTTGTCCTTCTCGATTCGAAGCCTCACAATGAGATCTTCCAACTTCAACTCCTTTCGCTTGTGCTTCAGGTAGTTCTTGAAATCTCTCCACGCAGGTGGGAGTTTCTCCACGATAATAGCAACCTAAAGGTTTCAGGTAGAATCATACCTTCGGCTTCTATCTCGTGCAAGATAAGTTGGAACTCTTGCACCTGACTGATTACAGTCTTACTGTCCACCATTTTGTACTCTAGAAATCGTCCTACGACGAACTTCTTGGTACCAGCATCCTCAGTCTTGTACTTCTTGTCAAGACTGGCCCATAACTTCTTTGCCGTTGTGATGGGACTGTAGACATTGTAAAGAGAGTCATCTAGTCCATTTAAAATATAATTTCGGCAAAGGAAGTCACATTGAGTCCATGCATCAGTTGCGGGCTCTGGTGGATCTTCTTGCAGGAATCTGGCCAGATGAAGAGTGGTCAAGTAGAAGAGCATCTTCTATTGCCACCTCTTGAATTCTGTGCCGTCAAATTTTCCTGGCTTCTCCGGCTTCGGGTTAGGAAGTGGAGTAGGCATCAAAGCTTGTAGCTGCATGTTTGGTGCCTTGCTAGAGCTATCTTGATTAGTCTCAGACATTTTCTGCAAGTTCAAGCAGAATAGAAGTAAAAAACTTCAAACATAATTGTCTTAAGATTGTTGGTTTCTGCTTAACAGGAATCAATCTGACAACTATTCAAGATCACTGAAATATCAACAATCTAATTGGCCAGGTCGGCAAATATCAGGTGGGAGGTTTTCCGTTCAATAGAACGTTCCTTAATTTAAGAACCACCATTCAATTTCCTTCCTTGGTTAAACACCAACTAGACTGAATCTAAATCAGTCTCGATATATTGAATATCAGTATATCCCCTGTATAAAGAAATTAGTTCACTTATACAGTACTTGGAGTGAGGTACGCTTAGAGCGAATCTCCTTAAGACAATTACGTCCCCCGCATTGGTGCTAACTGGTTACTGGACGCTGGTCTCTCAAGATACAACACTCCTTCACGGTATTTGGATAGCACTACCAAATCACCGTACGGTCGAACCGTAGTTAACCAGTACCTTCACAGGATCGTTGAAGCAGCGGGACAAAGACAAATTTTAGGAGAATATTTGCCTTTACTTTGGAGGAGCACCCACTATAGAGGAAGAAGGAAGGTTGAAGAATATTCTTCTTCAAAAGTCCCAGATTCAGACAACAATTCTATTAAAGAATCTGTTGAATTTTCTGAGCCCTCTTTCAGAACGAATTTATGTAGAATCTCTTTTGGAAGTCGCTTCGGAAACTGACTTTCCCACTTCCCATTGGAAGTCACTTCAGAATTCCACTTCCCAGTTCAGAACGCAGTAACTCACTTCCAGTTCAGAACTCAGAGAGAGAGGAAATTTTCGTTTTTGGTGTGTTTAGAATAAGAAACTGGAACGCTACGCTCCAGGAGGCGCCAAAGGGTCCGAACCTAACGAAAGGTTGCAACGGTTCGGTCTGAACCGTTGCAATGGTTCGACCCAGGGTTTGAATCCGGATAGTGGGACGGGTCCGTTGGCAAGCCGGCTCTGATCTGGATAGCGGAGCGGGTATGCTTCGCGTAACCCATACCCGTGAGACCTGATTCAAAAAGAACCAGGCCGGGTAGGGAACCTGAACCCGAACCAGAAACTAGAACCAGACCCGGTCCCGAGCCCGGCACCGCCCGGTCGCCGCCAGCGGCGGCGCGCATGAGCGGGCATGGTTCCCTCTGAATCGCGCGCGAAAACTCTAAGTACCCAAAGGGCACGCCCTTTGTTTTCAATTTTCTCTATTTAAACACTACAAACTTCCATCCCATGGCCAATGTGGGACTAAATATTTTTAGCTACATTTAGTCCCATTTTGGCTTTGAATTAGGCAATCTATAGACTTGAATATCTCATTCATTCGAAGTCGGAATTGAACATGTGAATATACCACATTCATCCCCTATGGAAGGAGAACACACTCCAACCATCATCCAATTGATTCGATCAATGGATCTCGCCGTAATTAATTCAAAGATTCACATATATATTCTTCATATTCCAACAATAAGTTTGACCAACAACAATCGAACACATACAAAATGTTCAGTCAACTCAGACCAAACAATTGTCGAACGAATCGATCTCGACAGAGTTTTTCTTCAGTGTAATATGGATCAATTTAATTCAAAAATTTGACTTCAAATTACAATTTAATTACAATCTAATTCAATTAACAAACTATCAACAACCAAAATCAATAACTCTAAAAAAAAAACCCATGAATTGGAAACAATTTGATATTTTAGGGTTATTGGGTAATATTTGGGCTGTGGATGACAAACAGGACGACGATCAGGACGGTAGACTAAATGGCACCGGGGGACGGTCGGATGATGGTCGAGCAAGGAGAGGGAGAGAGAGAGAGAAAAAAGAGAGTTAAATTTAAATAAAACTGAGAAATAATTTTGTAATTAAGAATTTTTTTTTTTTGAAAAAAGTGAGTAAAAAATATTTTAAAGAATAGAGGTCCGCCTTCATTTATTTTTAGAGTGAGTTTGCGCCTTAATCAATTTGTTGGGTGCCAGTACCGTGGCTTTCCCTTCTGTGTGTCAAAAGAAAGAGGAGGAAGAAGAACAAAAAAGAAGAAGAAGAAGGACAAAGGATTCGATTGTCGGTTTGTTCGATTGATCGTTGATGGCGGCGGCGGCGGCGGCGGAAACCTCAAGATCGGGGGCATCGTCGTCGGGCGACTCCTACATCGGCAGCCTGATAAGCCTCACCTCCAAGTGCGAGATTCGATACGAAGGGGTCCTCTACGACATCAACACTCAAGAGTCCAGCATCGGTTTGAGAAACGGTACTACTTTTCTCCATCCCCTGGTAGTTTCAGTAAAAAAAAGTTGGAATCTTGGGAATGACTTTGGGGCTTTTCTGACAAATTAATGAAATTTAAGTTCGTCACGGTGCAATTGAGATGTGGGTGTTTGATACCCTTCGGAGTTATGGTTTAATATTATTTTCTGAGAATTTTTTCACAGTGTTTCTCTGTTTTAAACTAAAGTCGGAAGCTTTTGGATTGTTTGGACGAATTGGGATTTTTTTCTTTTCAGAGATGGATCTGTCTATATCTTTAATGATTTTTTTTTCTAAATTTTGGGTGAAACAGGTTTTTGTTGTTTGCTGGTTTCAATTAAGTTTCATGCTTTCATATATATTTTTTTAAAACTTAACCTTCGGTTTTTTGCGATGAAATTTTTTTGAGAATTTTTTTCATAGTGTGTTTAATCTTTTGGGTTTATTGAGAGGAATTAGGTCAAGAACTGTTTTATTCATAGAATTCTAAGGATGTGGTTTTTTTTAAGAACAATATTAGTACTGTGATTGAAATAAAACATAATCAGGAGAGTTAGATTGCAAGGTCTAACTCCTCCTCTATTGATTGTTCAAAGAAGAAATCACTCAGTAACCATTACCCAATTCATCTCAACTGAACAATATGTGAAGTGGATAAGATTGCACCATTTTCCATACCGCTTAATAGAAGGGCCTATAGGCCATGTTCAATCTGGATGTGTGGTGTCGGGTAATCTTTGATAAGATAGTCTTGAGGTACTCATGCTAATCCCTGATGAAACCCACTCTTGGGATTACTTATGCTCTTGTGCTAACTTTAACTTGTAAGAAACAGAAAATGCACTTTATTTTAGGACTCAAATAAAAACCAGTTGTGGAGAGTACATGTTTCTGTGACTTCCAAGGTTGTCAAGCATCTGACGGGAAGTTGAGAGAGTTGGAGAAAGTTGATAGATGGAATGTTATTTGAAAGAGTGTTTTTTTTTTTTTTTTTTTTCTGTTTAGCCACAGCTACAACTTACCAGAGGTTATATGCATAATTTTTCATTATTTGATGTACTAAAGAAAAGCAAAGCCTTGTCTACTTCTTTTAGGAAACACCATCTGAATGATATTTTATCGACAATGGGACAATTTACGGTAACTGTAATTATTGAGTTGATAGGGATATAACATTCGAACAACAAAAGTTGATGGCTAATTTAGAAAGAACCTTTTTTTTTCAAAATAATACGGCGTTCTTAAAAAAAAAAAAAACCATTATAATATGTTTGCATTATTGGCTTAATTTCTGTTATTTAATAACATTCTAGTTGGACAGATGGAAGCATTAGAAATAGGAGAATCATAATTTTCTGACATTTAAGTACACTGTATTTTCTGTTAGAGCATCAATTCTGGGAAATTGTTGTCTTTTCTTATGATTATGAAAGTTTGAGTGAACTCATGCTTGATTCTAGAGAAGTGCAAATTTTCAAGCATATAAAATATTGTGCCAATATGAAGCTTGTCCCCACCTCCCCGATCAAACAGAATAGACCTTTGATTATCCCCAAAAGAGCTCAAGTGGGGTTAGTGTTGTTATTTATCTTTTAAATCTTTGTTTGTTATTTTACTTGGTTTTGCCCAGCATTTTCTCCACAATTTTGCTGTATTTGTTGCGGACATATCCAGTTATATTAGATCATATGTTCTCCCACGTTTTTGGCTGAGGGTCTTATGCCGAGGCTTACAGAAAATCTCAGTAAGTGCATGGATGTGCTTGTCTATACGGGCTGTTTCTTACATTATTGGATCCTCTTGGAACTTAACTTCTATTAGCAATCCTCTGATGTAGCTTGTAGTATCTGAGAAAAACCACTAATTCTGCATGAAGTGCTTTAATTCATCTATTCCATTCAGTATAGCCATAATTAATATTGATTATGGGCAAACTGCTCATAAAGCAAGTTGCTATACTTCTTTTGTCTGCAGGCTTTATGTTTTCTCATAATTACTGCAGTTAATTGTTTGTTCCAACTCGTTATTTTCTCTTGGTAGTACGATCTTTTGGAACTGAAGGTCGAAATAAGGATGGTCCTCAAATCCCTGCGGGTGAAAAAGTTTATGAATACATACTTTTCCGTGGAAGTGATATCAAGGTACTAGAAATTTAACCTACTTGACATGTTTTAACTGCACCATGAAGCATGAAATAGAAATTATTATATTAATGCATAGTGTTAGCTGATCGTTAACTGTGTTCTGTGATTGAGGCTACATTTTCCTTGAGAATAACCTGGCCGATATCTGAGTAAATTATATTATCATATGTTAACTGATGGCGTAATGAGCATGATAGAAGACTGGAATCTGGACATTTAACTTGAAGATTTGAAGGCTTTAAGTTTTATGTTCAACTCTTATGCTCTTCCATTCCTTGGCAGTCAACATGATTGCACTAGCCTATATTTTGACAGGTAGTCCCCGTTACGCTCCCACAGGCTAACAACTTGTTCTATGCCTGTAAGTAGTATTAATACATGCTAGTACCCTCCATATATACAACAATGATTACGGCATGTATTGTTACAAATTCATTTTCATATAGATCTGTCTAAGATACCCCAATACAAAGAGTACTCAGATATCCCAACACAAAAGAGTGTTTTAAAAGTGGAAAAAATGTGAAGCGACCATCTAGGTGCTCCGGTGACCTCTCAGGGAATGAAGCCTAATCAAGCTTCAATTCAGTTTCCCTCATTGCCTAATGGTTCTAATTATTGTTGATAATTGAAGAATCATTTAATTTAGTTGTCATCTAATCTCCCTATGTTTCTTTCACTTTCAGGTGACTAAATGAGTTTCTATGAAGGTGTATACATCTAATAATTGACTATCATGTGGTAAAGTAAAAGTGTAATTCTACATATAAAATTTTTTATGCTAACTACCCTATCTATAAAAAAGAAAACAAGAAGATGGAAACAAAAGCAGCAAAAGCTTAGACAATCAAGGAAACCTCGAAAGGAAATAGAGAAAAAGATTAAAAAAAAATGAAAGGAAATCATAAAAAACATAAAAAACATAGAAGGGAAAGAAAGAAGAAAGAAAGAAGGGGGGAAATGCCCAAAATGTAATGGGAGTAAATATCATATCGATTTTAGGAAAGTAATTGAGGTAGTTTGATGAGATAAGGCATCAAAACATGAGTTGATCGCTAACTACTAGTATGTGGGTCGGGCCTTGTCATGCTTGTCCAAGCCCCGTCACAACCAAACCAGGCATGGCCCACATAAAAATAGTTAGGCCCAAGTACGACCTAGAATATTGTATGGGCATATACCTATAAACTCACGTACAAGTTCATTGATATTGGGCCTTCCCACATTAATTGGCCATTCGTGCCTCTATTCGTGATTGACTCATGCTGACCCATTCATGCCCGATATGAAACTCTTACTTTGTGTTTAATCATGATCATTTTAAAAGATCAAATACAGGATCATGATTCATATGTCTATTGATAAATAAATATATCTTCCAACAAAAGATAAAATACAAATCCATGATCAAACGAGAAGTGAGTGAGATGAGCAGATGAGAAGAAAAATGTGGGGTTGAGATGAATCAGACTATCTACTTAGACTAGGTTGTAGTTATGAGTTAAGTAATAACTTTAGTATGTAATTAGATTAATGTAAAGTATATACTGAATATTAGATAACTTTTAGTTAATTAAATGTATTATTTAATGGTGCCAACAATTAGAGGCCCAATCAGGCCTCCATTCATGCCTTAATTAGGTTGTGCTTTGGGCCATGCCATGTCGGGTGGAGGCAAGGCCCGACATGTCCAGAGAGTGATCTGGATCGTAAAATTCAGGTTCAGGCATGACCCAAAGCACAAATCAATGTTCTTAGCATCCATATTCCAAAATTTTTGCCCAAGTATGGGCCGGCTGGGCCATTTCCAACCCTACCAATCATGACCTTTTCATTCAGTATTATCTGTGAGTAAGTTGAGAAAGAGGAGGAAAAGGATGAGTTAAATTTTGAGTTAAAAAGTTGGAGATGGTAACTTTTATCATAAGAGTTGGAGATGATAATTTTTATCCTCATAAGAGTCCAATTTCACTTTCATAACTATAATTATGTTGTTCAATTATGGGTCTGTTTGGTTGCCGTAATTGACCGTAATTTGTAAGTTGTAATTGGTAAAGTCTTTTACATTTGTAAATGAGTTACATGCATGTAAGCTTTATGGTGTTTGGTTGGTAATATAAAGTTGTAAGTGGAAAAGTGTATTGTGCTTTACGGTGTTTGGTTGTCGTAAGTCGTAAGTCGTAAGTGAAAAAGTTGATCACAAAATTAACTATTTGGTTATTTGGTGATTTAAAAAGTTTTAATATTGCAAATAAATATTAAAAATGCTAAATATTAAAAAAAAATTAATATTAACATAAAAAAATAATACAAATTTGCATGACCACAAAATTAACTGTAACTGGGCTGTAAGTGAGTGGTAACTGGGTTGCAAGTGAGGGGTAATTGGGTTGTGTAAGTCTTTTACGATTACGGTCCAAACAAACGCCGTAGTTGTAATTGGGTTGTAGGTCATTTACGAATTACGGACTTTTACGCGAAACAAACGGCCCCTATGTGGTGATGGAAGCGAGGTTCAAATTTGATAACGTCATCCATGTCACAATTTGAACATACACTCCTTTAAGACAGGAATGTGTACACAATGAACAAAATGTAAGGGTGTGTATAGCCAACTACATATACGGGCCTAGGCAAAGCATATAATGCCTTGAAACCCTGGACAGCAGCTTAAGCACTTAGATCTCCGCCTCTTAAAGCATTAAACACAAACCTCTTTTATCCTTGATTGGGACATGCAGTGAAAGACAAGATACCAAGGACATCATTGCACAAGTACACTACATGCATCCATGTACAAACTTAGTGTAATTAGTGTACCTGTAACCTCTTTGCATGTTAGGCAACACACTCTGTAAAATGTGTTGATACTTTGATGGGGGTCGTTGGCGTGGTCTGCACTTAATCCTCAAAGAGTATTAAGCCATCTCCAACAACAACAAAAATATACTGGGATTTTCTATAGTTCTTGAGGTCTCATTCTAGAAAAAGCACCCTCTAAGGTCGTGTTTGGTAATTGCATAAAGCTGGTTTAATTGGATTACATGGCTACATTCAACTTGGACCATGACGGTTTCTTTGACCATGATTTTTGTACCATACAAGGTCCAATATTTGTGTCTTCTTTTTCAATGCCAGAAGGTGTAGAACATATATTCCCTAAAAAATGAAAAGAAAAGGTGATACTACATAATAGGGGTGGCAATGGTAGGGTAAGGGTAGTGTACACGGTTCAAAGATTCGGCCGAGTCGGAGACGAGTCGTATCCGTCTCGGCCCACTCTGAGACGAGTCCGAGTCACGAGTCGGTCGATTCAACTCAGAGGAGGCTGACTCAGCCGAGAATCGGACTTCACTCGGTCGACTTGGCACTATGATGATGATTTTATGCCTCATCGTAATTCAACGTGGAAATAACTACATTAGCATGTATTTAAGAATGTAGTTTGTGTAATTTACTATATTGTGCATGTATTTTAATATGCTTATACCAACGACGCGTGTATTTTTACTTTCGCTTTATATTTAGTGTGCTAGGTGATATATTTTGGACATGTGATACATGAATGTGGATGTCTATATTTTTTTAAGATTTGTCTTGTTTTTTTAAAAATTTTTTAGCTTTCTATGTAGCGTTTTGCGCGTATCATCCGACCGATCCGAGTCGCCGATACCGATCCGTCTCAGTGCCCACCGAGTCGACGGCCGAGACCGCGACCGTGAACCATGGTAGTGTAAGTGTTTTGCTTTACACTTACCCTTATCCTATTTTTATCCTTACCCTATAGGGTAATTTATAAATTACATCTTACTATATAGGGTAACGAATAAATTTTCTTTTACTCTATAGGATAAATGGGTAAAATACTTTAAAAATGATAAGGAAAAGCAAAAGAGACAAACAAAAACAATTCATTCAAGTATTAATTAGTGGGATAGCGGTTGAGCAAATAAAAATTAGACACCAATTAACTGTACTTCATCAAAGGGCCCTAAATACAAACTACTTAGGTAACCGTCAACCCAAAACAAATAATAAAATACTAAACTCAGTCCAAACAATATGTAACAGTTTAATGTATCTACTCTCTTTTCGAATTTTAAAGAAATTGGAGATAGATTGTTGGAGAGAGATTGGAAACGTTAATGGGATATTTTATATATTATTTAGGACTTAAATCATTAATGATGTTAATATTATTTATTTATATGGGTATACTGGTAAATGTGTATGGTAAGAAATTCTTACCCTTACCGTAATTTGATACACTAGTAGAACCCTTATCCATTGCCACCCCTACTACATAGAATATAAAAAAAAGAAATATTATAGGATAAAGGGGTAATAATTTCTTACCCTTACCCAAAAATTATAGGGTAGATGGGTTGGGTAAACAAGTTTACCCTTACCCATTGCCAGCCCTACTACGTAGAATAGAAAAAGAGAGATCTCCCCTTTCAAGGGCTGGTAGAATTGCAGACTGTTTTGACAGCTTTTGACAATTTCAAGGAAGTACAGATGTGTCACCAAAAGTACAAGGCTTGGTTGAGGCCTTGAGGGATTTTAGGAGATAATTCCAAAAGAGTTGCCAAGACTGTTGCCATTGGTTTTGGAACGCAAGAGGATTATAGGAAAGAAATATTGAGGTGATTGAGAAAGTAATGGATGAAAAATCAAATAATGATAGAAAGGGTAGTGATATTGAGGAAGCATGGTTTGAAATATTGCCCCATACCTGGTAGGTACAACTGATGTCAATATTTTCGTGATGCAACTGAGAAAATACTGACATTACCGATACAATGGTGAGGAATCAGACTAATAATGCCTGATAAATTGTAATTCCATTTCCAAAATCCTATGTTCGATACCAATATCAAGTTCTAGAATCTTGTGGGGAAGGATATGGTGATGGGGAGCATCTTGAATGGTGGAGGGAAAAGGGTGTTGTGAATATATTTACCTGTGTTGATTTTTAAATTTTTTAATGGGTAACCAAACTTCTATCTTAATGGTTTAATTGGTAAACAATACAAATTTGGTGTTGCACTGATCGGTAGTAACCCTTTCGAAACTACATCATGGAGGAAATTCTTAATGGGAAATGACAGGTTTAATCTTTAAGGATTGACAGACCAACATATGCTTGATGTTGCATCATTTCTGTTCTTCTTGTATTGCGGAGAGCATCTTAAGTAAACCCTCATGTTGATTTATTAATCTTTGTGGTGGTGGTTGATGGGAGATTTCGCTCTCCCGTTTTAAATTACTGCGAGTGCACGGTCGTTCGATGTAGCACTTGAGGGTCGGTCCACATGGAAGGTGTTTCTTGAATCCTAACACGAACTAAGCGAATTGGTTGAGAAAAATGATAAGTTGGTGTGAACTCAGTTAAAGAGAAGGATCATGCACCTAGGATAGAATCCCCTAAGTTAATGTTCATGTAGTGAAATTTATCTCTCAACTTAATAATTGCACAATAATTACTTCTTGTCTCAGTGATATAAAATACCAGATTTTAGTCCTAAGCACAAGATATTAAATTTAATCAATATTCCATCAAAGTAAATAAAATAAATCAACAGATAGGAAAAACTCTAAGCATGGAATATGATTTGTGAAACATACCTTGTCAAATTTATAAATATCTAGCAATTTAATTTCATTGATTAAAAATTATTTAATGTGCTTTCATATTTTATATGAGAGATTTAATATTTCACCACAATTTTATAGCCTAAGTTCATCACCTTAGGTTCATGAAGTTAATTTAGTTGCACATGATAAAGAGATCGCAAAAATAGTGTAAATGATGGAGACTGAAATATTACCCTAACAATTAATAATCAATTTTAACTATCCAAAAATAATTAATAAACTAAGTTAAACTATTCACTAGCTAATTTAATTAAGCAAGATTAATTAAAATGAAGGGAACAGATTACCTGTCTTGTTGTCCCTCGCGCGCGCCAACCGAGAGAGCCACACAAAACCTGCGTTGACCCCAACTCAAAAACAGCCTCATGGCTGTACTTTACTTATATACATGGTGAAAGAAAAATAGCCCTTGGCTGCTTCCTTTTTTTCTTGCTTGTTGATCAAAGCAAATGGGCCGCACACTCTTTTGCAAGGATGCTTCTTCATACACAAACAAAATTTGATTCCCTGGCCTTCGTAGATGACACCCAAGCCAAAAGCTATTTTTGGCGCGTGGATGAAGACTGGGCTGTACTTCCCTTGCGTGGACCCCACCTCTGTTGTTGCTGTTGTTCTTTGTATGGCCCACCACCGCACCAGCGCCTTCAGCGCGCTTGGATCGAGGCAAAGTGAAGGGTTGTTGATGGTGTGCTTTGACTGGCGCCTAATTTTGGGCGCTACAGGCTTCTGTGATTGGGGCGCTTACACAGCGACCCTTCTGCCCTTTTTCTTTTCTTTTTCTTTCTTTTTTTTAAGCGCACCTGTAGTGGATGCGCTCTTTTGAAGGGAGAAGGAGAGACTTTGATGAATCCGCTGAGATGAAAAATAATAACAGAGAGAACTTGCAGAGAGAAGAAAGAGAGACGACAAAAAAAAAAGATCTGAAAATTTACGTACAGGGAAAGAAAAATTAGCCTCCCCCAAAACCCTAGCCTTACATGGCTATTTATAGACTTAGGGTTTTGGTTATTTTACATAAAAGTCCACAAAATTTATTTAATTATACATAAGAGCCATCAATGTCAAATTGTACTAAAGCCCATGAACTTTACAAAATTACGTTTTTCTCCCAAGTGGCTTTAAACTTCTCCAAATTGACTGCAGCTTTATCTGGTGTCCGTTTTGAGCGTGATAGAGCAGCACCAGCAGTGTCAAGCATCTTATCTCGCCTTAAATCTCCTGTTACATATTCTACAGTCTTTGAAGCACGCTTTTGGTCCAGTTTCCTTTTGATAGCTCACTCTGCAAAACACCACTAAAAATACCCGAGTAGCATTATTTATAAACAAATGATAGATAAATATGAGCATGAAAAATGTGATAAAATCGTGCTGATCAGTGGTAAAAGAAGACAACTCTGCTTGAGCTCTGTGCACAATAGGTGATCCAGGAGCAGGTTGTGGGTTCATTGAGAGTTATTTAACCCTTTGAGTTTTTTTGATAAATGGGGTTCTATTTGATTTGATTAGAAGTGTTGAGCCCATGCCTCAAGGTGTAATGATTTGCTCTGGTTTTGAGCGTTTTCATGTAATTCTTGAGTTACTGGGTACTTGGTTACAATTATGGGTAACTTCAAGGGGTTATTTCTGTACTTCTTTGGTCCTAGTCACAATAGGAGTCTTTTAACATTGTTGGCTGTCCTTGAACAATGTAAGGTGTTAGCGAGTTTTTGGATTGGGTATGAATGTCAAGGGAGATATGGTACATTTTTGGAGGCTTTTGAGATAAAAAAGATCATCACTGGATCTTATTTGTTCACAGGAAAGTGGAAACATAAACTCTCTGTTCTATGTTGGAATTTTAAAGATATCAAGTCCTATTGCTCATAGGTCTAGGTCTCCATATAACCAAAATGGACACGGATCTGGCTGTTGATATTTTAAGAAATAACACAGTCGTAGTTAGTGAGATTTGTTTCATCTAACTCCGAGGAAAATGGGCTTTTTTTAGAAGAACATCAAACACGGCTGTCTCTTGGCAACCTTGACGCAAGAGTGTTGGTGATGGAACTTGTGAAAAATTTCGATGCTGGGACATGGTATGTTTTGCATCCTTGTATTTGTCTGTGTATTTGTGTGTTCGTGCATGACCACACACGTGTAGCCAAAGCAATACAAAACTAATAATTAACTTGCGATGTTACATGCTCTGATGAATTGTTTATAGAACATACCTATTCTGATAGGACAAGTTGACTAATTCTAAATGTTAACCTTACATGTCAAATCAGACTGATTTCCCACTTCTTTTTGTTGATAGTTCACCTGATGTAACATATAGTAGTAGGTTTTTGACAAAAATGGCCGAGGAAGCAATTGACTCATTGCTTGTGTTGTTTATTAGGTTATTTGAACTAATAAGTTAATGATATTTTATCATTTGTCCTCTGGTTGTCATGTTTCCTTCACTTTTTTTCCTCCTTTATCTTTCCTTTTTGCCTTTACCCTCTTCTTTTGTGCTTTCTCGTTCTTCTCCAAGATTTTTCTATTCTCTTGTCCGTTGAATCCTAAAAGGAACTATATACACATGACACTTGTGTCTGATATGTTTGGGCAGAGCTGAGAGTACTGAGAAGGTGTCCCGGAAAATCATAGGATGATCTTCGAAACATTTAGCAACTTTTGCTATGATTTCTATCCTTCAAATCTTAAATTCCTTCTGAATTTGTGTTTGTTCTAGTTTTCTGCAGATCAACACCTCTGTCACTAGAATTTAGAACATAATAAAACCCATGAAAAGTAATTCAGAATTTAAAAGTTAAACACCTTTACAATTGAAAAAGCTTTAATCTGTATGGCATAGACATTTCTATTATGAAGTAGTACTTACATGTGTGTCCCTACACAACATTCCTCGCACATGTGTTGGTTACTTCTCAAATTTGCCCCTCAAATGTCTACTATAGTTTTAATTTATGAAACTTGTCGGACATTTCTTGGATACTTGTCCTACATTTCTCACACACTTTTTAATTCATGTTACATGTTTGAGATATTTGTTTACTCTTATTTATATTTCATTTTTGTATCAAAACCTATACTTTAGTGGGAAAAGGCTGTCAAAAATTGACTTGTATAAAATTATTTATGCATGTTTCCATGTAAGAAGTGAAATATGTTGAGCTACTCTAAGAAAGTTGAAGAGTTAAGTCTTATTTCTTTGCTGGTCATATAAATGCATGATAAGTTAAAGTTTTAGTGTATATGTAATTATTGCATGTTACTGCATTTAGAAATAAATGTCTAGACACAGCCATATCTATGTATATGTGCATGTGTATGATCTCTCATTATGTTATTTGTACATATTTTAGTGTCAGGTCCTCGTGATCAACTTTTAATGGGATTGTCGTGTTGCGTGCCCGTACCCGTACCCGTGCTTCTTAGGCTCTAATTGATAATAGTGAACCAAATCAATTCCGAATTAAACCCAATGCCCTCTAATCACAAATTAAGATATTTGCTTTCTTTCATCCATGATGATGTTTTTATCCTTTTTTGGAAGGTGAACAAACACAGTTGGCACAGCCACACAGGAATGTTCCTGTCCTATCTCATCTTTGATGGTTTTCCTTTCCTTGTGATATGGGTAATCACAACTTGGGGGCTTCTACCAACGTGTTAATAGGAATTTTCTTGACACAAGGAGAGGGTGGAAAAACCATCCACCATGTTTATTAAGATAAAAGATGTTCCCTTTCTTTCTGCATGAAATATAATTCCCTATAATCATAGTGTTTAAGATTAGTTGGGTACCCCTAATTAATTCACCTTCCACATAACTTTTTTACTTGCTGCATTGATTTGTTATATACATTGAAAGTAAAGGTTACATCTGTAGGAAAAACTATGAAACTAAAGTTGATGGGTGCTACTGGGATGCTGGCTATAACTTTCAATCTTCTAATGCAACTTTTGAATTTACGCTCGATGTACGCTTGTAAAGTTGATGAGACAGCTATAGAGAATTATTTGCTACTGGATACATTTTATCTCTTACATATATAAGTTTCTGTTAAGCAATTTTCTCTGTAACCTGTAACCTATGGGTATCTGCTTGTGCTATGTTTATATTGTGAACAATGGGCCGTTATAAATACTAAAAGAGTACAATTATGTTTTGCAATTTATAAATAATCATTTCTGGGTTCCTTCCTTTTTTCCCTGGAAAAGAACATATTAGGACTGAAAATTTGACTTCCTTTGTCCTATGGATGGAAAAAGATATCTCTTCCCTATTCTATCGCCATGTTCGAATGGTGGATCTTTTCCTCTTCTTTGCTTAGCTGATGGTGCTCAAGATTCTACACGGCCTTTATAATGTATTCAGGCCCATGAAAGAGAGAAATGTTGAAAGGGGAGAAGACGCAGATTTGTGTGGATATAAGATGGGACAAATAAAAATGAGAAGGCATGTCCATCTGTGCATATGCATGTTGGGTTATTGACGACTGTCCCATCCTAACTCCCTGGATCTGGTGTTGGTTACAGTGTACTTTATTAGTAGCATGCAATGAGTTCTTCTTTCAAGAAGGAATCCATGTATGATGTTTCAGCTTAAGTGCCTAATAGAATTGCTTCTGAAACTTACAGAGTTAAGAAGGAATATCAGTAGCCTTAAAAGATAATATGGTTGCCTGTGAAGAATATTAACAATTATCCAAGATTGGACTAACTTGCACAAAATTTTCAATGTTCTAACTTTAGGTCTATAACTAATAAACCGTTAGGAGTAACATGTTTAAATGACGATCAATCATTTTTATTTTTTTCCCCTTCCCCAATTTTTTTGGTTCACTGCCTTTCTATGTTATCCAATAGAAGCTGATGCTTTGGCCTCTCAGAACAATCTATCCTGTGCTAGGTATTGTTTATGCGAGAAGCATCAATTACCACTTGTGCAAATGTAGTTATTGTGGGTTCTTTACCCACCGCCATTCATTATTTCCACATATTATTGTTTTTTATGATGTATATATTCACTTTGGCACCTTTTGTTTTGCTTCTTTTCAAGATATTTTGCTAATCAGAGATTGCATTCTGTCTCAGTCTGACTAGTTAAGCGTATTGGTTTCAGGATTTACAGGTCAAGTCCTCCCCCCTACCTGCCCAAAATGCTTCTATTCACAACGATCCTGCCATTATTCAGGTAATAATGCAAGTAGGCCACACGTGGAGCTTTGACTTTAGTGATTGCGCTGTAATGTTTAAATTTTTATGCAGTCACACTACTCCCGACCGCCACCTCCGTCTGCAAGCTTCCCTTCTGCTGCTAGTGGAACTACTCCAGATCTTAGCTCCCACACAGCTCATTTGGGATTTCCAAGGTTGCCTTTTCAGGGAAACATGCCTCTATATCAGCCAGCAGGGAGCGTAGGGTCTTGGGGCTCCGCACCGACTGCAAATGGCTCTGGGCTTGCAGTGCCAGGCCCCATGCCAGTGTACTGGCCAGGATATTATGCACCCACCGGCACACTTCCTCCTCACTTGCAGCCTCCTTTAATGCGTCCTCCACCTGGGTTGTCAATTCCTCAATCCATGCAGCAGCATTTGCAGTATTCTGGAGTGAGCACTTCTTTACCTTCTGGATCACAAAATTTGCAAGAGTTTCCTTCTCCTTTATTGCCAACCTTTACCAGTACATTGGGTTCAACTTCTGCAACCACTGTTCCGTCAGCATCGGCTTCAACCCAAGCCAGTTCATTGGCTCCTGAAGTGTCATCAAGTCAGATGCCAACTAAGCCTGCTGTCACCTCCCTTCATGCAGCAGCACTTGGTGGTAATCTGTCATTTATGCCACAGTTTACTTCTAGTTTGGAGTCAGTTGCATCATTATCTCAGAATATGCCTGCCAGTATCAGCAGCACCCCTAATTTGGTTCCAGTTTCAAATATGAATCATCAGATCATTCCTCAGCCCGTGTCCTCCGTATTTGGCTCTGTTAGTTCAAGCCAAACTGAAACATCAAGTGCCAATGCTCCATTTCTGCCGCAGTTAGCTTCTGATTCAGATTATGTTGCATCAGTATCTCAGAATATGCCTACCAGTTTTGGTAGCATCGCCAGGGCTATACCAGTTTCCAATGTGAATTATCTGACTATGCCTCAATCTGCGCCCTCCAATGTTGGCCCTCCCAATTCAAGCCAAGTTGAAAGACGAGTACCTTTGGTGACTCCTGGTCAGTTGTTGCAGCCTGCTTCCTCAGCTGTTTCTTCTCAGCCACTGCAAACAAGCACTACAGATGTAGAAGTGAAACCACAAGAATCTAAGATCAAACCATTATTATCTGAGCCATCTATGCTGGCTCCAGCCGAAACTAAGGAGCCCATACTGCCATTGCCTACGCCAACTCGTCAGAAGGTATGTAAGAATAATTCTTTTTATTTAGTTTTGAGCTAACTATTGGGATTACCTTTATTCAAATCTATCTTAAACTATGCAACTTGTTGAATATTCCTAGTCATACAACAATTGTGTTTTGTCTAGTTTTTTCTTCCATGGTCAAGCATATCTTTACGGCCAGACAAAATTTTAACTCCTACCCATATTGATACATGTGAGGCTTTAAACATTTTATTTCCTACATGCCTCAGAACTTACTGTCAAAAGAAATAATATAATATTAGTTTGTGGACTAATTATTCTTTCATCTTTTTCCTTCTGATACTCGTATTTTTGCTTTCCATCCATATTGGTATCAGTACTGAATGTTTGAAGCTTTAAGTACTTCATTTCTTAAATGTCCTAGAAGTGCCTGCACAGTCAAGAAAAGATATTTCTCCCTGTAGTCTTGTTAGCATCTAAATGCCAGTCGTTAAATGATACCGTTACAATTCATCACACTAGTTATAGTATATTGTTCAACAGAAATTATAACACGAGCCATATAACTGTCCTGTCTGATGAAGCTTCATGAGCAGAGTAGAGTCGGGATACTAGTTTTAATTGCTTCCTCAGATTCCCACTGTAGGACATTAGTTTAAGGACCGTCTCTAGTGTAAACTATAGACTGTATTTGTTATTTAATAGTGATGAATAATAAGACAGTGGTCCTTGTTTATCTTCATATACTTTTGAAGATCTCCCTGCAGTGGATTGAGATTTGTTTTGTATTGCCAAGAAGAATTATTGAAGAAGAAAAACGAATCATGCCCTGCATGGATTGAATGCAAATATTTGAAGTTTGGGAGGGCACTGACATGCCAAACTTTGTGTTTGCAGTGCTGGAGACTGAACAAGATATAATGATTTTGTAAGGATATCAAGTAAAAATTTGCAATAAGCGACTAACTTATTGGACTATTGCTTTGGTTTCCATAAATCCCTTAACTTTAGTTACTGTTTCCAAATTCCGGCTTTTAAAAATCTTCTGCATTGCCAACCAAATTCTTTGCATATGATCTAAAGATGACCCCTGAGTTTGAACTACTGTTAGTAAATCTTCATTTTCTGCATTTCTTTGATCAGACACGTGCAAGCTGATCCACCTTTATTTACTTACAAACTTATTGAAAAGAATATTCATTAGAAGGAAGTTTACTATATTTCTATTGGCAACCACACTGATTCCTTTTCTCTTTTTTTTTGTCCCTTTCAATTAAGGTTATTTCATTTATAAATGCAACTTACTTATATTTGTTATATATATGGATATTCATAAGAATACACATCAGAGCCTTATAAGCATATCTGCTTGTTTGGACTTTGGCAAGTACTTCTATGCCGAACAGTAAGATCTGCGGAGAAGCTTTAACTTCAAATGTCTGCTAGTGATTCTTATACTCTGATGTGCTTGTATATTTAATATCATTGTAATACTTCTCTAAATAGAAAATTTCTTATAAAGGCGAGATCTTGAATTGAAACTATTTTATTAGTTTTTGGGATATTTTCCTTTTCTGTTAATCTTTCAAGCATTTGAGGTAGTTTTAGCTGCTGTCATGAATAATTTCAACCTTCTAATCTGCCACTGATTCAATTTAATAGGCTCTTATATAGATCCTGTAAACTGGCATCTCTTGTATTTGTTTAATGTGGAGATTTACTGTCTTGATTAATGTATCAAGAATTGATGGGTGAATGTCTTTTCAGCCTAATGGAGCTGCTTCGCTCACTCATGACATAAGTAGGGGACGTGGAAGAGGAAGAGGACATGGGGTATCACATCTCCTTCTCTTTTTCATTTTGCTTTTCTGTAGTTTAAGTGATTTGCACACGTATACTATAATTAGGAAGCATAACAAGAAGCAAAAATTCAAATAACATGACTGCCCATCTTGAATTATCTTAATTTTATGGGAGAGAACAGAGACAACAAATCCTATTTTGTTCTTTTGTTTTAGAAGCTGACACTGTTAGCTTTATGCAATGCGATCACAGTTGGCTACACCTAGATATAAATTAGAATGATATGTATTTTTCACCTTTGTGCGACAACAGTTGGCCACAACTCCAGCTGAGGGTTTTTTCTCTCCTTTCTTTGTGTGTGCGCACGCACGTGCGAACAGTAGCAAGCTTCTGGTGATTTTCTTCCTCTCTCGTGTTTTTCTTTCCTTTTTTTGTGTGACCGTATTATTGGTCTTCAGGGTTGATAACTTTATAAGCAAATTTTTTTTTTTCTTTTCAAAAGTTCTATGAAATCAGTAGGTTGGATGTTTTACTAAGTAAGATATGTCATATTTCTTTTTTTATCTCTCTTTGTCTACTCTCCTGTCTTGTTGTCATCAAGCAATTAGCTAAGATGGGGGCGTAAGCTGTAAGACAGCCGTCCTTCTAGAGTAGTGATAAGCGAGGTTATAGAGTTTAGTTATAATAAACCTATGCCAAGCACATTCATTTCCTTACACAAATTCTTTGTCATTCATTTTCATACATTTACCACATAATCCATACTTCTCCTAAAATGATACAATTAATCCAAACTTCTCTAAAATAATACAACAAAGTCTTTTTTTAAAGCTTAAACCAACAATTGGAAACTTTTTCCTGTGGTTTCATCCCCTTCTGCTTTCAACCACTAGTTATTGGCACATGCAACACACATGTTAAAAAAAATTCAATATCTTGTGATTGTTTACTTCTTATGTATGTGGACCTGTGACGGGGATTACACAATTGTTATATTGATGTTATCTTCTTAAAAAATTTGGATGCTGCGAATTTCTTTTTCCTCGCTAGATTTCGTAAAATTGGTTTCCTCATTAGATTTTGTAAAATTGGATGTCTGAAGTAATATTAGAGGTTAACACCTAAAATAGTTGGGAAGTAACAGTAATAAACAATTTAAAAAGCACTTGTCTAATTGCCATGTAAAGGCACATAGCTTGCCGCATAAGGTGTGCAATCTGCTAGACATCACTGAGTGGGGCCATATAGTCATATCTAGCCTGGCTGTGCGGTATGTCTGTTTAAAGAGTCTGCATGTAGCCATTATGGTGCTGTACATCGCTTAATGCAATTATGTGCCTCCATAATAACCCAATTTGTTCTTCTATAGCAGCCCAGCTGCTCTTGTTGCTCCTCATGCAGTAGGATGAGGGTAAGGGACAGCGCAAGTGTGGAGGGTCTTAATTGAATTACTTAAGGATAACGTTCCAATTTCCAATTTAGTTGAGTTCAGATAATTGCTATGGGTCCATCCAGAAGCCTTTTGGACTCGCTATCACTGGGACCTGGGCATGGTTATAGAATCAGAGCTGAAGGATCTAACATATAAAGTAATAACTAGAATGGTTTCACCTGCTCATTCTAATTATATCCAAACTGGTCAACATAATGTTAATTTATCCAATCTTAAATTCTAAAATGGAGCCTTTTTAATAGTGTTTAATTTTATTGTGTGTGTTTTTTCTTTATGAAGTAATTAAGTTTTTATTAGAATTCTTTTTATAATTGATTCTTGTTTTTGCCGCGGTTGCTTATTCTAAAATGAAATTTTTACATGTTTGGGTTAGCAAGTTTTTATTTAATGTCCTATTCATTTAATAGATACTGAGTTTGAACTTTTCTGGTGTTGGTCTATTTTGGTTCTCAAAAGTTGTTGACAGAAGTTCTGTTGTATCAACTGTGCTGTGTGGTTTATTGATAATAACTGGGTTGTAATGATTTACGAATTGCTTTCAGCTATTTTATTTTAACAGGTTTGGGATGTTTTAATCTACTGTTTTTGCAGAATTCTTGATTTAATTGTGATTTTGGACCGTGAAAACAAAATTTTATGGTGTTTATTTTATTTTCTTGGTATTTTGGTAATATGTTCTCTTGTTTTAGGTATCTTATATTTTTCTGATATGACAAACGAGAGTGCAATATAAAGAAATATCTGAAACTGAAACCTGTGGGCTGAAGCATAACTGAGATCTAAAACCTAGGGTGCAATCTGTATCCTTTTTAGTCCCTTTTGCACATGCACATGGATATTAAGCTTTAGTTGTATAAAGAGGCAGTTCTACATTGAGAATGGCATCCAACCATAAAGGAGTCTCGGAGGAGCGGAGCTCTGCTCTAGATAAGTGCAAGTATTTAGGTCTTTTACCTTTTTTAGCAGGTAGGTCCCTGTTGGTGTTTTCAGTGCCTATGTTGACAAGCAAAACAAAGCAAGTATACAGTCAAGCCTTGTTATATGCTTCTGTAGGTACCTACAGGAGAAAAGACCTAAATTTATTAGGTACAATACAAGCAAGCATATAATACCCACACATCTAACTATCTTTACCCTTGTCGATATCCAACTTTTCCGCCTCTAATGTTGTGTTTGAATTTACCATATTTTATACATTCATGTAATTTACTAGTTCAGTTGAACTTGCCCATTGGGTTGGTTTTTGCAGTATGCGCGCCCCATGACCAAATTTACCGAAGACTTTGATTTCACTGCAATGAATGAGAAATTTAACAAGGACGAGGTTTGGGGTCATCTTGGTAAAAACAAAGCCCAACTAAGGGACACAGATGGAGACATTGAAGAAGAGTATGAGATCCTAGATGAAGATGGTGATGAGAATACCAAATCTGATTCAAAGGTATAAATTTTGTTTAACTACTCAATGTGTTTTACTGTTTATAGCTGCTAACATGTCCTTGCCTTCCATCCCCAAGCCAATCTATGTTAAGGACGACTTCTTCGACACTTTATCTTGCGATGCGCTTGATCGTGGATCACGGAATGGACGGCCCAGATTCTCTGAGCAATTGAAGATCGATGCAGAGGTATGATCCCCTTTCTTGATCTACTCCTTAATCAACAAAAGACCATGGCCTCAACTCATAATGCCTTGGGCTTTGGATGGATGCAGACATTCGGTGAATTTTCGAGGCACCGCGGTGCTCGTGGTGGTGGCCGTGGGTTCCGAGGCGGCCGGGGTCGGGGCTCTTACTATGGCAGAGGTTTTGGATATGGCGGGAGGGGCCGAGGCCAATCTGGTCCGTACAGGCCGGTTTAGGGTTTTACTTGTTTGGGGGTCTTTTGCTCCCACATCCCTTGGAAATGAATCCTATATGTGGTATATGGATTGTTGAGTGTTCTCTGGCTGCTTTGGCTGAATGGCCATGTTGGATATGTGGGCTTGTGCTTGGTTTTCTTTCCTAACCAACCTTGTGTTAGGTTACAAAGATTGTTACATTTTCATTTACCCTTTTTTTTTTGGGTGTTACAGTAATTGTTTGGTGGACTGTAAATCATATACATACGTTTTAGATTGTAATGGAGATGTTTGATTGATGGATAAGTTCTGGATTGAGGTAAAGGTTGAAGTCACATTGAGGATGTTTTTCGATGTGAGTTTTTTTCAATATTGTTCTTCTTTATGCGTGCCTCTCTGTCTCTTTCTCTCTCTTTATACGCGCACCGGTGTCATTTCAAAAAAGGATTTGCCCTCGAATTTTTTTCACTTAAATACAATTTTTATGACATTTGAATGCAAAGTTTATTCTGTTGAAGTTGATTTACATTATTTTAAGTAACTAAAATAAAAAAATCATATATTTTGAATATTTTTCACTCATCTTGATAGTAGGCCCAAAATGGATGAAAAACGTTAGCATCAAACACTAACGAGTTATATATGTATTGAAAATAAAAGTTTTATTAAGAGTTCATGTCTCATATCTATACCTGTAAAATACAATAACATGTACTATTACTACGTTCACGTAAGTGTATTTGTTGAAAGTGGGGTATTTGCATTACTCAAAAAATAAAGTTATTAATGAGGAAATTCTTCTTTACTCTTTTGACACTTGAATCTATTTTTGTTATTACAATATTTTCTCTAAACTATCAAACTTGTCCAATGAGAGGCAAATATGCATCATCAAAATTTCAGAATATTTGTCAACTGTAATTACCAGATTTCAAATATGAATTTGGATTATAAGAGGTCCTGAGTTTAGGAATATTCTCTTAAATAATAAATAAAAAATAATAAGAAATTGTTCTAAGAAAGAAGAATTAAATTAGAGAAGCATTTGATCTCTCCCAAAAATGTTTTTAATAACCAACATTTTTATTTTGGATTGGTTAACATTACATTTGACCTACACCGATAACATAACTCCCAGTCAACTACTATTGGTTATGATCTTAATTAGATGTAAATATACTTCATGATTTATAATTATTCCATACAATGTCAAAAAATATAGCTGCTCCCATATCATTGTTAATTATTTTGTATCGAACACGTTAGTTGTTGATTCAATGTGTCACATAAAAATAAATAGTTTTCTTCTTAAATCACAATCGCCTATTTTTTTATAATGATAACAGATGCAATGCGCGAGTAAATCACTCGCCAAGACCATCTCAGGATGGTAGTGGATGAACTCCTCGAGGGGGCTTCGTTTGCAGTCCACACCCTCTTGCGAACACGAGTCCGGGCCACGGGCCCCACGTACCGGATGTCGTCCCTGCCGGAGGCGTCGGCGACCCGGTTGAACCCCTCGGCGTCGACGACATCGCACCCCCGGAAGAGCAAGGCGCTGTTCTTGAGCAGTGTCTCATCGAGCCACTGAATTGCTGAGGGGAGCGAGCCCAAGTCCTGGGAGCTGGCCTTGTCAGGGTTCAGCACCAGTGAGACTTGCTCACCATCCATGGTCTTCTTGGTCCTTACACTCTCCTCCCTTCAAATTGAACTCAGCCATCCCCCCCCCCCCCCCCCTCGCCGCTCTGGAACATGCGGTTGGAATGCAGCTGGAACGCCAAGGTTACTGTGATTTTTGTAGGGAGAGAGGAGATAAAATATTATAATGAAGAGTTTTTTAAAACTCATCAGGAAACATGGTGCAGAGATCGGAAGTCAAAAGGAGCGAGAATGGCTTGAGAACGAAGCTTATATCAGACCAGCAGCGCCCGGTCGACCGGTGTGCACACAACAGGGCCGATCGACCGCCCGGTCGACCGGTGTGCACACAACAGGGCCGATCGACCGCCCGGTTGGCCGGTGTGCATAAACGTGCACAGGGTAGCTCGGTTGACCGCCCGGTCGACCGTAGCAGGAGAACGGTCGACCGACTGACATGATGAAACTCTCGGTTGGACACGGTCGACTGAGCGGTCGACCGGGTGAATGACAAAAAGTTATGCATAACACATAGTGAAACATGCATATATAAACCTGAATTCTTCTCCCCTTTTTTGTCATTCATCAACAAAGGGGTGAAGCTAAATAAACAATAAACGTAAAAAAATATGATTCCAATAAACACAGTCAATTGAAAGAACCAATTGAAAATAATAAATATAATCAATGGAAACAACCAATTGAAAGAAATAATCTTTTTTTTTTTGGAATTGACGCCAATAAAGAACATGATATCAATTGAAAATAAACATCAAAATTTTTTAGGTAAACACTATACTCATTTAGCAATAAAGGATACCAAATTGAAAATAATACCAATTTAAACTTATTGATATTGAAAACGTAAGCATATACCAAGGCAAAATATTTTTCATCATAAAAATTAGGAGTAAGATACCAATTGAAAAGTAAAACTAATTGAAAGATAAAATAAGAATTTTTTTCTCCCTTTATGAAATACTAATAAAAATCATGCATAAGCTTGTATAATATACTAATTGAAAAATAATTGACATTAAGGACTAAATCAAGCTTAGCAAGAGAAATCATGAGTATACAAAATAAATTTTTCATATTAAAAATTATGCATGTCTCATACTTAAGAAATTTTTGATAACAATTGAAATATATTGTAAATTTTTGATACCAATTGAAAGGTAAAATATGAAGTATATTAAAAAAAATTACCAATTAAAATGCCAATTGAAATGCCAATTGAAAACAATGCATAAGCTTGTATATTAAACCAATTAACATTTGAAATTAAGTCAAGCTTTAGCATAAACATAATTTGTACTTTAAGATGTAAAGATATTGTAAGCACAATTAAATCATATATATGTATGAGAATGATTATACCAATTGAAATTTATACTATTGAAGTTTAAAGTATACATATATAAGAAACACATATGAGTATACAAAAATAGAGCATTCATTAAAATCATGTATATCTCATAACTGCCTCCCTTACATGCGCATGTTTAATAGATTTTCAATTTTGAGCATACAATACATGATCGCCCATCCAACCGCCCTTAGAAGGTAGAGTGTAACGCCCCGATCCCGTAGGTACGAGGACGTTATGGCGACGTACATACGCAGGGCGGAAAACCCTCACATACGTACGCTAAGCCTCAGTACAGGAAATCACCTCCATATTTATAAGAGTTCCAGTAGGAAATAAATACAAGAATACCTGCAGAAAGAGGTTAGTGATCATAACAGATAGGATAGTGATAAATAAGATAACAGAAACAAATCACAAAGATACCTATGAATGGTCTCGATAATGAGTCTCCTATGTGACTCCAATGGACTACCTGACAATACGATAACTCGGATCTCCAACCTGGGCACGCAAACCCAGGGTCATCAGAAAGCGACCTAGTGAGTGGTAAAATGAAGGAGGCAGTAATATATACTATAGTAATACAAGCACGATACTAATATCTAGTGATGACGTGATAGAAATGAACATGCTAGTGGTGATGTGATGGAAGTGAACCTGCAGATGAGCATATGCAATATAGCTATAATACAGTGTTGTGCATAGACAGTAATGATGTCTGCAAGGTATACAGAAAACAGAATATATGTAATGCAGTGTTTACTTGTACATGAGTAGTATATGCAAACATAGAAAACAGAAGATATGCAATGCACTGTATACACAGTATACATGTAACATGATAGCGGATAAATGATCAGGAACAGTAACAAGTACAACTAAACAATAGTATACATGTATCAGGCACGTTATGATATTTATACAATAGTGGCAATGAGTACCACCTGGTATTTTAATCAATCTCTTCCAGTGTCCCATACACTGGTAGTTCATACTAGAGCCCGCACTCCAGTCGAACCCATCCGGACATGACCTACGGGTACCATTATCCAAACGAGAGAGTGACCAAATAATAAGTGTTCCCGATGTCACTATTGTGTATACTGTTGTCTTATGTTACTTGGAAACCCATGGTCGAGGAGCTGTAGTCAGGTGGGTGTATCTCGTGCATACCCGGGACAACGGCCTTATCAGACCCCTGGCTGCTGAGACCAGTGTTGGCCCAAAGACCCATCACTCTAGTTTTGATGATGATCAACTCATGTAGTTATAGTACTAATGATCTTGTGTTTAATTAGTGACAGATTCATTATCAAGATCTTAGTAGGTGCATAGCTCAACAAAGGATAAAATGTCAAGATTTGGAGCTAGCACGGTATGATCCAAGGAGCTTTTGGATCAAGCTTGGACCAAGTCAAGAAGATGAGAAGCCTTAAAGTGAAGACTTCAAGAAGATGAAGACTTGTGTCTAGGTATAAGATTTTGTTTATGTTTTAGATAAAATGTAAAGGATAGAGTAGTTGGTGGATTGCTCAAGTACATATACACACACACTCTTGATAGAATTGTTTTCATAAAAGAATTTTTTGTTTTAGAAAAGAATTTTAACCAAAAACCAAATATGTATTCAAGTGTAGACTTCAAGTGTTTTGATTTTTGGTATTTCTCATATACATATGTTTAACCCAAAACCAAGTTTATGCTTATTGTCAAAAACATAGATATTTCATCTTGATTGTGTAGTGGATCATATCCATACACACTATGCTTTAAAAGTATATCTTGTTTTTGTATTTGATGAAGATTTAGAAAAACAGTTTTTATCATGAGCCAAATATTTCCAAAAATAGTCCAATCTTTTATAACATGTCTTGATTTTGTGCAAGCATGTTTGTTTATCAAAGTATATTGGTAAAACTATTTTTGTAGATTTTTATGTATTTTATGGGATTTTATTTGAGCCAAAAAGACCAAGTTTTAAATCCCGAATTTCTGTTTCAGGCTTCAGCAAGTCGACTATATAGTCGACTAATCCTGAAGTCGGTCGACCGGCTCGGTCGACCGACGTGCACAGACGTGCACGCCTTTGTGCACTGGAGGACGGCCGACCGTACGGGTCGACCGCTCCAGAGAGCTCTGCTCTCTGGAAATTTCGGCCGACCGTACGGGTCGACCGACAGATAGTACGACTCTCTGCTCCAGTGGCTCGGTCGACCCGGGCGGTCGACCGTGGCTCCAACGGTCGGATTTCTGACCGTTGGCGGTCGACCGACCCGGTCGACCGGCAGGCCTGACAGACCTCAACGGCTATATTTTTCTGGCCTATAAATTTGAGGGTCTTGTCATTGTCTTGTAAGAAGATTTTGGAGAAGTTTTAGAGCCAGTTTTTCCTACTCTTTTCAGAGGTTTTTCTCCACAAAATTGAGGGCAAATATTTCCAATCAAAAGGAAAGTTTTATCAAGAGTGTAAAAGTGAATTCTTTGAGTTTTCCTCCACCATTCTCTTCCTTGTTTTCTCACACCAACACTTGAGCCATCCATTGCTATTCTTCTTATAGGAGTGTTGTAGTGAGAGCTTTTATTGGTGATCAAAGTGTTTAGATCACCAAGAGATCATTTCTTGTACTTTGAGGAGGCGGACGTATGTGTCCGTGTTGTTTCGAGTTCGGGTGCGAACTCCGTGTTTGAGGTGCGGCTCGACAAGCTTGTGGGGCTTGCGTGTGTATGGGACTAGGGAGTCCGAGGGCTTGTAGGTGTTGCGGCACCGAGGAGAGATCCATTGGGATCTTGCATAGTGGAAATCCTTCGTGTGTCGAAGGCGGGGATGTAGAGAAAGTATGCTCGAACCTCGAAACATACCCTTGAGTTTGTGATTGCCTTTTCTCTCTCTCTCCCTTACTTGTTTATATCTTGCATTCAATTATTGTCTATCTTTATATGCATGATATACTTGTGTGCTTAAATTGATATACTTGCTTGGGTTTGTTTGCTAACACTTGTATTCAACCAAGAGAGCCAACGCGGCACCTCAACCCATTCAAGGGGAATCTAGAGGAGTTTGTCCAGAGCCCTTCACGGGGAATTCAGCAACACTCTTTGGTTATACGTGGTGTTTAGTGTAAAAGTTTTTATTTGGTCATAATTGTTTTTAGCTTCCGCATTATTTGGCATTTAGTGACCATTAGATTAGCCTTCACCTATTCACCCCCCCTCTAGGTGAACCTTTGTAACGCCCCGATCCCGCAGGTACGGGGACGTTATGGCGACGTACATACGCGAGGTGAAAACACGCTCACGCGTACGTTAAGCCTCAGTACAGTACATTACCTCCATATAAACATGAGTTCCAGCACGAAAGAAGTACAAGAATACCTGCAGAAAGAGGTCAGCGATCATAACAGATATGAAAAATGGAGACAAATAAGATAACGAAAATAAAATACCAAGATACCTAGGAATAGTCCCGATGCGGAAGCTCCGATGTGACTCCAAGGTACTCTCGGATACTACGGTACGCGGATCTCCAATCTGGGCATGCAAACCCAGGGTCGTCAGAAAGCGACGTAGTGAGTGGTAAAATGAAGGAGGCAGTGATATATACAATAGTAATACAAGCACGATAATAATATATAGTACGTGAGGTTGGACTAGTGATACCATATACTAAGGATATATAAACAGTAGAAATAGAGAAACATAAAAGCAGTGCAAATAAATAACAGGTCACCTTTTAATACCATCACTACCTAGCCGGTTATCATCAGGTCATATCTATAGTCGTGTCCAGTTTATGTAATAACTAATGTTGTCTAGTGGTGACGTAATAGACATGAATATGATAGTGGTGACGTGATAGAGGTGAACATGCAAATGAGCATATGTCTGTAATATATGCAATGCAGAGTATGCCACTACATACAGTGTAACATATACCAGGTAATGTAACAAAGTATATATGTACATGAGTAGTAGGGCACTAAAGAAAGTGTAACAGGAAACAGGAACAATAGCAATGTATACATGTCACATGATAGCAGATAAATGATCAGGAACAGTAACAAGTACAACTAAACATGTAGCAGGCAGGTCATGTCAAAGTCATGTCATTTATACAATAGTAGCGATCAGTATCACCTGGTATTTTAATTACTCTCTTTCAGTGTCCCATACCACTGGCGGTTCATACTGGAGCCCGCACTCCAGTCGAACCCATCCGGACATGGCCTACGGGTACCATTCTCCAAACGAGAGAGTAACCAAATAACAAGTGTTCCCGACGTCACTATTGTGTATACTGTTTTATTATGTTAATTGGAAACCCATGGTCGAGGAGTTCTTATCGGGTGGGTGTATCCCGTGCATACCCGGGATCACGGCCTTAAACAAGCCCCTGGCTGCCAGGACCAGGGCCCTCCGCTAAGAGGGGAGCATGAATCAAGTAACAAGAGCTCATGGAGCAATTGGTAGGCAGCCCTCCTACCGTCCCCTGCAGTGGGAAAATAATATGGATCCAGTACATCACCCGATAAGATCTAATCAACCATCAAGTCTCCCCCATACCCCAGTTATCATTATGATCTGTTATGTCAAGTATCCAATGTAACAAGAACAATTAACAGTACATGATACGGGTAACATGATAACCGGACCAGAGCTCTGTTGATAGCATAAAACAATATAATGTGAATCGGGAACAATATATCGGGAACAATAGAACGTGAACAATATCACGGGAACAATATAACAGAATCAATAGATGTGGAAGTCCACATATCACATATCAACAGCTCTCATGTCCAGTAACAGGAATATCCATATCAGTAACAGGTAACAATCCTATAACATGAATACAGTAACATGAAATAATAATACATGTAACATGAACGGGGATCCATATGTCAAGAATAGAACAATAATACATGTAGCATGAACGGGGATCTATATGACAAGAATAGAGAAACCATACAGGCATGTGTAACCATAATATGTAAACATAACATAAATGTGTATGATGATCATGCTAATATGAAATGCAGTAGTCTGTGCATGGTTATATCCGTGTATCAGTGGAACCTATATGTGTAGCAATATATCGGTGTATCACTCGTATATGTCCTAACAGTGATCCGTGTATAAAATAATATCATGTTCGTCTCTTAAACTACGGTAGCCATGTAAGGATGATAGCAGTGCAGGAAATAACAGTATCTCGCATTCGTGTATAATGACGGTGTAGTGTCCTAGCGTACCTGTAGAGCAGTATGTAAGGTAACTGTGTCACGATGCATGACATAATAGGGTCCAAGCCTATGGGGCTATGGTGGGCCGGGTGTCAGTGGTACAGGAACAGGACATACTCGAGATCAGTCAGGCATTTACTAAAATACCGTGTTTATTACAGTGTTTTAATATTGTTTACCAATTAGGATATACCGGATCATGTTTTAGATCAAGAAGTCAATCAAGTGCAATTAATAGACTAAAAAGATAATTTATAAAATAAAAACACTCACAAACTGGTCGTGGAGCAGTAGCTCTCGTTCCCACGATCGTAACGGATCCAGAATCGTCCAAATCAGAGTCCGGATGCTCCCGAGATCGCCCGAATACTAAATCATAACAAATAGGGTTAATTATGTAAATACTGAAAAGTGACAGGGGGTTTTCTGTAAAAATACCTGTAATGGGTTTGGATGCGGGTTTGGGCTCATAACGGGTCGGGTTTGGATCCAATACCCAAACTCAATGACGTAAGTGGAAGCGGGTTAGTGGGTAGGGCTTATTGGGTAATGGGTTTCCAATCACTCAAACGGGTTATAGTAGGTTCGGGTGTGTACCCACACACACACACAAGCATACACACACACAGCCACACCCACACACACCCCAACACAGACACACACACAACACACACCATACACACAACACACACACCAAACACACACAGCACCCTCACTCTCACACACAACACACACCACACAACACACACCATACACACAGCACACACACACCAAACACACACAGCACACACACTCTCACACACAACACACACCACACACACAGCACACACACACACCAAACACACAGCACACACTCTATCACTCTCACACACACACTACTCACACACACAGCAGCAGCAGTGCTGCTGCTGCTGCGCGCACGGTAGCCGGCCAGCCTAGCTGGCCGGCGGCCAACAGAACCCGCCGGCGGCGGGTCTAGCCGCCGGCGGCGGTCGCTGTAGGGGAGAGAGAAAGAGAGGGGAGAGAGAGAAGATTTACAGGGAAAGAAAAGAAAGAAAGGGAACAAAAGGGGAAGAAGAAAGAAATGGAGAAGAAGAAGAGGAAGGGGTTCCGGGTCCGGTCCGGCGGCTGCGTGGTGGCCGCGCGAGTCACCGGCGATTGCGTGGTGGCGGCGCGAGGCTGCGGTGGCGGCGGTGGTGTTGGCTGGCGTTGGGGTGGCCGACGGTGACGGTTGGGGGCTGTGATGGGTTCGAGAGAGAGAGAGAGAGAGAGGGAGAGAGATTAGTAAGAGAGAGTTTGGGGGAGAGAGAGATGGAGAGAAAATTAAGGAAGAGAGAGAGAGAGGGATTAGAGATTTTATTTGGGAGAGAGAGGCGGTGGGTGAACAGTAGGGCGGTGGGTCAACAGCTCATGTATCCAGTAACGGGAATAACAGTATCAGTAACGGGAAACAAGCATATAACAGGAATACGGGGATAACATGGAACAATAATACATGTAATATGCACGGGGATCCATATGACAAGAAGATAGAAACAATACATGCATGTACACTCGTGCGGTGAGCATATGTAACAGTGATGTGTGAGCATGAGATAACTGTGTATCGAGCATCCATGTAACGATGATAACAATAATATAATATGCGGTACTCCATGAATTGGTATATCCGTGTACCAGTGGAACCTATATGTGTAGCAATAATCCGTGTAACATATCTGTGTATCACTAGTACATGTAATAACAGTGGTCAGTGTCTCATATAATACCATGTCCAGTGAACTTACAGTATCCGTATAATGATGATACCAGTGTATGCAATACCGGTGTCCTGCATTCATATCTAGTGACAGTGTAGTGTCATCGAATACCGTGGAATAGTATACATGTAACAATAGTTATCTAACTGTGATCCAATACATGACATAATAGTGTCCAAAAATATGGTGAAATAGTAGCCCGAGTGTCAGTGCCTGTGCAGGTATGATGACTGTGTCCGAGTTGTCTATGTCAGTAGTTATTGTTACTATTATTACCTCATATTAAATCAGGAAATACCTAACAATCTTCTGGGTTATTCCTATTACAATGACTGTCCAATCATTACTAGTTAATAATTAATCGTTACCGTATTTTATCCATAATCAAGATCTGTCACAGAAAGCAATCAATTCATCTCACTAAATATGGTAAAATATAATTTATAAATTAAAAACACTCACAAATTAGCCATAAGCAGGTAGCTCTCTTTCCCACGATCGCAACGAATCCAGAATCGTCCAAGTCGGAGTCCGGATGCTCCCGATATCGTCCGAGTACTAAAAGTAATAAAATGGGGTTAAATATGTAATAAAAATATTTAAATACAAATAATAAATAGTAGCAGGGGGTTTTCTGAAAAATTACCTTTAATGGGTTTGGATGCGGGTTTGGCTCTTAACGGGTCGGGTCCAGATCCATAACCCATACCCAATACTGAAGTTAAATGGGTAACGGGTTATTGGGCTTATGGGTTTAGAAACTTAACCCAATAGTGGGTTAATGGGTTAACCAGTGTAATGGGTAGTAGGTGATTATTGGGTTAATGGGTTTGGGTAAAAATCCAAACCCAACAAAGGACAAAGCAGCAGCAGCAGCAGCAGCTTGCTGCTGCTGTGCTTCCTGCGCGGGCCGGCCGGCTTGCCGGCGGCTTAGGCTCTGGCCTGCCGAGAGAGAGAGATGAAGAGAGAGAGAGAGTGAGAGAATGAGGGGGAGAGTTTACAGGAAAAGGAGAGAAGAAGAAGAAGAAGAAGAAGTAAAGAGGAAAATAGAAGGAGAAGGGGGCGGCGTGGCCTGGGGGTCGCGGCGGCCGGCGGCGGCTGTGGCGGCCGGCGACGCCTGCGGCGGCGCCGGCGGCCTAGCTTGACCGCTGGCTCGGGTCAGCTCCTCCCCCCTTTTGTTGGGTCGCACAGAGAGAGGGAGAGAGGTTAGAGAGAGAGAGAAGAAAGAGAGAGATAGATAGCGGAGATAGAATTGAGAGAGAGAGGATTTAAAGGAGAGAGAGGAAGGCGGTGATGGAAGGCGGTGGGAGGAAGTTGCTGGAAAAAGCCAGAGAAGAGAAGTGGAAAGAAAAAGAAAGAAAAAGAAAAGGTTTTAAAATAATTAAATTAATATTATTTAATTCGGCCCAAAAGTCGACTAGCTCCGAACGGTGCCTAAAAATTACAAAAAATAGAGAATATTAGCCTAAGATATAATATGAAAACAGTTTGAAGAAATTCTATCTGGTTTTCCAATTAAAAATCTTGGAAGATGTCGCCAGTATTGGGCGACACCGGTTGGCCCGATTTTCGATAAATTCAGAAAAATTCCCAAAATATCTTAACGTAGATAATATGATTCTAAGACACAAGATGAGAGCAGATTCTTAAAATTCTACTTCATTTGTGAAATAAAAATCGTAAAGCCTATTATCGGTATCGGTCGACACCGACTACGGAGAGTTTTCAAAATAATTCAGAAAAATTTCAGAAAATCCTGAAAAATCTATAATATTAGAAAATAATATTTAAAATTGAAATTGTCTCAATCTAACTTTCAGAAAGGTCAAATCAATATTATACGTCGTATCGCGTACCGATACTGTGATACGTACATCAGGGAGCAGGGGGTTACATAGGGGCTTTCAAAAATCATGATTTGAAAGTAAATAGGCATAGTTTGAAAACCCTACTAATTTAAGAATAGAAATTAGTTTTAAAGATATGGTTGAAAACTAGTAAGAAGTCCTTCAAAATATGAAACCAAATCATACATCCCATGAAGACATGAAAAACACATAATAATTGACACTCAAAGTCTGTAAAGCTCATATATGCTCATGAAAAATAAAGTCATGAGTAAACACCAAATATAGAGTGTAAGAATCATATAATCAATAAAATCATAGAAATAAGGCATTTAAGCTCAAATGAAATTCCTTTACAAACATGAAAAACATAAAAGTTTAATTTTCATCAAAATAAAACAAATTTCAAGACATATGTATGTTTTGTATAAATTAGAGCATACATACATATCCAAATATAAACGAGTCCACAATAGTATATTACATGAAAGGCAATTGACTCAAGGATGTACATGTATATCTATTAGTTTAGATAAAAATAACATATATATGAAGCTAAACATATACAAAAATAGGGAATACAAGTTAGAATATAAGAGTCATCAAAACTGGGCTATATAAGTATATCTAATCGGTACAAATGAGAAATTTAGCACAAACTTATAATAATCAAATGTGGCTCACTAGTTGTACAAGTATAAACACAAGTTTTAATGAAAAATTTTATTTAAACAAGCAATCAAAATCATGAAGTGCAAAAATCATAAACATAAATCTAAACATGATCAATCATAATGAACATTGACACCAAAACATGCTAAAAACATTTATGTGAAAGCATGTAATCAAAATGGGAGTTAGAGATAGTTACCAAAACCAATAGGGCTCATCTCTAGGTCTCCAAATCATGGTGATCCTCCCAGCAAACATCCTCGAAAGTGATGCATCCAATGTAGTGTCCATTAAGCTCAAATGTACCCACCATCAAGGCACCATTACTCTCACATTAAGTGAGAGCCCACACCTATATCAAATACAATAGAGGTGAATTTTGGTACCCATATTTTATTAGGTCCATGGAGTTAGCACCTTTCCTAACCCAAACATTATTATTTGCAAAATTTATAGGATTTAGTCTATCATAGTAAAATCTTGCAAGATGGCCTTTGCGGCAACAATGTGTACATGTGTACACTCCAGCATACATATGAGAATGGGTGTGATCATGGTGTACATGAGGTGTATGCCGTAAATGATGTGCATGAATATGAGGTGCGTGTTTCTTTTGAAATATGGATTCTAATTTCTTATAATCCATGGCACATTGTCTCAAAGTGGAGCCAAAACAATCTACACTCTTCTTTAACATACATATATTACTTTCAATATTAGAAGAAGATGTGAAGTGTGCAATAGAAACATTTGATGATGAAGATGTAGTAGCATGGCAAACATGAGAATCTAAATCATTTTTCAAAGATTTATTTGTTGGCCCGAAGGCCCATCACTCTAGTTTTGATGATGATCAACTCATGTAGTTATAGTACTAATGATCTTGTGTTTAATTAGTGACAGATTTATGATCAAGATCTTAGTAGGTGCATAGCTTCAACAAAGGATTTAAAGTCAAGTTTTGGAGCTAGCACGGTTTGATCCAAGAGCCATTGGATCGTGTTTGGACCAAGCCAAGAAGATGAGAAGGCTTCAAGTGAAGACTTCAAGAAGATGAAGACTTGAGTCTAGGTTTGTTTTTAGAAGATTTTGTTTTAGATAAAATGTAAAGGATAGAGTAGTTGGTGGATTGCTCAAGTATATATACACACACACTCTTGATAGATATGTTTTCATAAAAGAATTTTAGTTTTAGAAAAAGACTTTTCATTTTGGGAAAATATCATTTTGGTTAAAACATATAACTTTGGTTTTTGGTGATTCTCATATACATGTCTTTTAACCAAAATCATGTTTAGTGCTTAATGTCAAAAACATAGATATTTCACCTTATTTGTGTAGTGGATCATATCCATACACACTATGCTTTAAAAGTGTTTAGAATATCTTGTTTTTGTATTTGGTGAAGTTTTGGAAAAACAAGTTTTGAAAAAATACTGTTTTTAGTTTGAGCCATATTTTCAAGTTACAAAAATAGTCCAAATCATTTGTAACATGCCTTGATTTTGTGCAAGCATGTTTATTTATCAAAGTATATTAGTAAAACTATTTTTGTAGATTTTTCAGTATTTTATGGGATTTTATTTTAATCAAAAAGACCAAATTTTAAATCCCTAAGTTTTCTGTTCTGGCTTAAGCCGGTCGACCGGGCGGTCGACTGACGTGCACAGACGTGCACGCCAGTTCTGGCAGGAGGCCGGTCGACCGACCCGGTCGACCGTCCAGAGAGCTCTGCTCTCTGGAAAGGCCCCGGCTGACCGGACGGTCGACCGGACAGAGAGACTTGCTCTCTGTATCCTGGCCTCGGTCGACCGACTGGTCGACCGATGGCACAACGGTCTGAAATATGACCGTTGGCTGGTCGACCGGGCGGTCGACCGACAGGCCTGTCAGGCCTCCAACGGCTAGTTTTTGGAGCCCTATAAATTGGGCCATTTGGGGGCTGTTTTGATTAAGATTTTTGGAGACTTTTAGAGCCAGTTTTTTTACTCTTTTAAGAGGTTTTTCTTCACAAAATTTAGAGCCAATACTTTCAATTAAAAGGAGAGTTTATCAAGAGTGTTTAAAAAGTGATTCTTTGAGTTTTCCTCCACCATCTCCATCCTAGTTTTCTCACACAAACACTTGAGCTATCCATTGCTATATCTACCCTATAGGGAGTTTGTTGTGAGAGGATTTTAGGTGATCAAGAGTTGTGATCACCAAAGTTCTACTTTGTACTTTGAGGAGGCGGACGTGTGTGTTCGCATTGTTTTGGGTCCTAGTGGGGACTCGGTGGTTTCGAGTTCGGGTGCGAACTTCTTTGTTTGAGGTGCGGCCTCGGCGAGCCAGTGGGCTTGCGGTGTGTACGAGCTGGGAGTCCGAGAGTTGTAGGTGTTGCGGCACCGAGTAATCCGGTGGGATCGTTTATAGTGGAAATCCTTCGTGTGTCGAAGGCGGGATGTAGAGCAAGTGTGCTCGAACCTCGAAACAAATCTCTTGTGTTTGCGATTGCTCACTCACTCTCTCTCTTTGTCTTTTGTTTATATCTTGCATGCTATTATTGCGCTTATCCTTACATGCTTGATATTCATATTGTGCTTAATTGATATATGCTTGGGGATTGTTTGCTAACACTTGTATTCAACTAAGAGAGCCAACGCGGCACCTCAACCCTTATCTAGAGGAATCTAGAGGAGTTAGTCCAGAGCCCTTCACGGGGAATTCGGCTATACTCTTGTGTTATACGTGGTGTTTAGTTTAAGAGTTTAGTTTAGGTCATAATAGTTTTTACTTCCGCATTATTTGGTATTAAGTAACCATTAGATTAGCCATCACCTCACCCCCCCTCTAGGTGATCCTTCATTATTTTCATTTGAAATCAAATCCAATTCTTTTGAAATAGAAACAATTTTCTTATGGAAGAAATCATTCTCTTTTAAAACAAAATCAAGTTTTGAAGATAAAGCCTCATTTTTCTTCAAAACATTATCACAATCATTTTTATTCTTCAAAATCTTATTTTCATTTAAGGCAAGGTCAAGTTGGAATTTCAATGAGTCCCTTTCAATTGAAATCTCATCCTTCTCTTGCAAAACCGTTTCAAGCTTAGAAAATAAGTTTTTATTCTCTTCTGAACTTTTCTTTTTAAAAAATTTATATTTTTCAAACACGTTTTCACAAAATAATAATAGTTCTTCATTTATAGCATCAGCATTCATGTTATCATAAACTGAAGAACTAGCACAATCATCTAGTTGAGTATCCGAATATACCTCAAGGGAGTTATTCCCTTGGAGCATGAAGCAATGTTGGTCGGACTCTTCTCCACTAGATTTCTCCTCCTCATTGATTAGCGTCTGTAACTCAGGAGATATCAATATGTTTCATACTGCAAAGGCAGAATCACAATGAGAAACTATATTTAAATATTCTTTACTAAGAGACTTTCTAAGTGCCTTTAGGGCTTGTGCATTAGCCTTTTTATGCTTGCTATTGTCAAGCTAAGGTTCCTTGTTTGCGGCGAGGTAAACATGCAAACCTAGGATTTTTAAATGAGTACACATCCTAAACCTCCATATATCAATTTTAGAAACATTAAACATGGGAGGGTAATCCATGAGTGTGTGTAAACAATAAGTGTGTAAAAGCAAATCTTTAGATTAGCTATCCAAGATCTCACTCCTAGGTAGTTAAACCTAATATCAGGAGCGTAGACTCTGATACAAATTGAAATTACACTTAGAGGGGGGGTGAATAGGTGTAAGAGTAATCAATTCAATATTCAATGCAAAATAAAAATGAGATGATGCAAATGATCACTTAAAGTAAGATTAGAAGCCGTATATCCCGTGAAGGATTCTGAACTTCTTCCTCATGATCCTTTAGATAAGAGCTTGAGGTGTTCAATGTAATCTTATTGTAATGAGTATAAATCGACAAAGAATGAATGAATATAAACTAGATAAGAGAGACAAGAAATAATGAATCGCAAACAAAGATATTTATTTTGAGATTCGAGCCACCACTCTACGTCCCGCCTTCACCACCGTGAAGAATTTTCAATCCACTAGAACTTTTCACTAAAGGAATTACAATCACTATGGAGTACACAACTCTCCAACACACTCCTCTAGTCCAGAGGTAGCATAACGACAATGGAACAATCTCTGGGTGATCAAAAGACCACAAACTTTCTCTTGAAAACTCTCTTACAAAATTCAATATAATAAAATATAAATTTGAAGCTCAAGGTTTTGTAAGTGAAATTTAAAAATAGAAGAGCGATTTTAAGAACCAAAACTTGAAGAAGACTTTTTGAAGATAATAGCACAAAACTTAAAACAAAAAGCTCTTTCACTTGAAATCCCAAAACTTTGATTTTTGAATTTTTGTTGTTATTATGAACCCTAAGGACCCCTTTATATAGGTTTTAGGAAGAGCAAACTTAGAATAATTTTATCAGGTTTAAAAGGAATAAATTGACTCTTAAAATTCAACAAAACACGTTTTAAAAACATGTTAAAAATCAGCTTCCAGAAAATTAGCCATTCTGCCAATTTTGCAGACTATTGGTCAACTTTGAGCACATTTTATAGGCCTAAAACGTGAGAATTCAAATAAGTATATATGACTTATTTTCTTTAAGTCTTACTTTTTAATGCAACTTAAATCAATGCAATATCATTTCGGAGTAGAAAGTTATCAATAAAATACAGAAAGGTATCAAATCAGAAACTGTAATTTAGAATAATAACAGACTTTGACCCAATATTTGACATCTTTAACATTTGAATAAAAAATGTAACCCTGAAAGTTATCTTTGAAATATAATTTAAATCATGTTAATTGAATATAAGAATAAAAGTTACGATAAAAAATCTAAAAGGGTGCCGAGCAGATCAACAGAGCTAAAACTGGTTAAAATCTAAAACCATACTATTAAAAACGTGCATTTTTGTGTGTGTATATTTTTGAGCTTCAAAAATATATTCTACTCTTTAACAAACTAAACTAAACACAAACCCAAGTCTTCTTGTAGAACTTCTCATCTTCAAGATGACTCGATCCAAACACGATTCAACGAGCTTGACTCCAACCGAGTGCTAGATGCGATCTTGCGTGCAAGCTCTTGAATCGACATGTGATAGCTCCAAAACTTTTTTTTTGAAGTTAAACACCTATTAATATCTTGATCAATAACTGAAACTATGTAAACACAAGATTATTAGTAAACTAATCTTCATAAGTTAATCATCATCAAAACTAAGGTGAAAGGCCTCCGGGCTAACAGAATACCCAGAAGAAATCCACGCAAACTAAGTTGTCTCACTACGGATATGATTGTGGCCTATAATCTCCCAAGCGTCGAAGAGGCAATCCCGTCTACATATAGGAAAGCTGAAATCAGTTCAGAGTCAAAGTTGTGGAAGGATGCCATGAAAAAAGAGATGAGTTCTCTATACAAGAACAGCATTTGAGAACTGATAGAGTTGCCCAAAGAAAAGAAGAAAATTGGCTGTAAGTGGGTATATGAAAGGAAATAGGAATCTCTCAAGGAAGATACCGTACCCTATAAAGCCAGGTTGGTGGCGAAAGGCTACACACAACGAGAAGGCTTTGATTACATGTTGTGAAGAACTCGTCAATTCGAATTTTGCTGGCGCTGGTAGCACAGTATGAGTTGGATCTTACCAGCTCGATGTGAAAACCAACTTTCTCCATGGCGATCTTGATGAGGAGATCTATATGACTTAGCCGATGGGGTTCAAAACTGCAAGTGAGGAGAATATGGTATGCAAGTTGAAAAAATCACTGTATGGATTGAAATAATCTTTTAGACAGTGGTACAAGCGTTTCGACAGCTTCATCACAGAAAAAAGGTACACATGTAGGTATTATGACCCATGTGTGTATTGCAACAAGCTATCTGGAGAAGAGTACATCTATCTACTATTATATGTAAATGATATGATGATCGCTTCTAAAAGCAGATCCGCAATTGATAAATTAAAGAAAGACATGTCTTTTGATCGAGCCAAACCTGCACAAAAAATAAAGAATTTTAGGAACAGTGTTAGGTCCTCAATTCTACCGTGTAGCCTAGGGCTAACGGGTCGTGATCCACAAGGAGGGACAGCGATGGAAGCTTTATGTAAGTTTCTTTTTTTAATTTACAAAAACTAGTTAATACTTATCTTCTCAGTTTATAAAAAGAAAATAAAAATATTATATTAAGTTAAGAAGAAGATGGTAGAAGAAGAGATGATGGTGGTGTTGTTTTAATTATAAAAGAAAAAGAAACAAAAAGAGATAAAAAAGTGTTGATGCAAAAATCAAAAATAAAAAGAAATAAGAGAAGAATATTTACCTCTACTGTTGAACCATAATGAAATTTACCTTAGCATGGAGTAAAGTAAAGTAATAGAAAAAATAAAAGAAAGCAAAGCTTCGGAAGATCGAGCACAATGAAGAAAAGTGGGATACCTCCATTGATTGTCACCTTCAATATAAATTTCTTGAAGAAAAGATTACAATAGTGTCACTTTACAATAACTCTTCCTCTCTTTTAATCATGTAACTCTCTCTAATCTAAGCTAAAAAGAAAAATAAAAGAAAAATAAAAATTACATTGAAGAAGAAAAGAAAAATTTAAAGTAAAGCTCTCTCTGAAGTGGTGCCATTTCTGCCTTCGAGGTATGAGGGTATTTATAGGAGAAAGCTAGAGGGATAGAACACGTATGAAAATAGAAAAAGTTGTATATTTCTGTATTTGAATTCTCCCTTTATCTCCAAACTTGATTTGATTTATTCAGAAATTCAATTCTGATCTGTAACTTGTTGGCCTGTTGATTGCTGAATATCACTTATCAAATGATAGAATTGGAATGAGTGATCAATAGAAGAATTGTATCTCTTTAAATCTTATTTTTGTAGCATCTTGAATCATCAGATTTGAGTTTCGGTAGCGAAAGTTATGATTAAAATGCTAAACTGTGTGCAGCCTGAATCCGAATATAAATTTCTTTATCTCATCGGTTGATTTTCTCTCTATCCATTTATTCTCTTTGATTTTCAGTTTGTCTTCTAGAATTGATAAGATATACATTTATCTTCAGTAAAACTGATAGGGTTTTTAAACAATCTATTTTTTCCTTGAAATTAGATGATATGATCTGATATATCCAGTTTTCAGATAAGATAGCTTCTAGAACCTTTGAATTTGAATCGATCCCCTTTTTTTTAAACTTTTGAATTTAATTGAATAAATTTCATGATTATCTTCTCCCTATCATACCCTGCATGAATTAGAATATTAAGAAAAGTTATTTGCAATATTCATTACAGAATATATGTAGGAATGTAATAATATTTATGCAATATATGTGTCCAAACAGCTTTCGAGTTCGAGATGAAGGATCTTGGTGAAGCGAAGAAGTTGCTAGGCATAATGATTGAGCAAGACCGAAGGAGTTGCAAGGTGAGCTTGACACAAAAGGAGTATTTGTAAAAGGTACTTCCGAGGTTCAATATCGATGGTGATATGAACTCTGTAAGTACACCACTGGCTCCTCATTTCAAGTTAAAAGTCACTAAATCTTCAATTACTGTTGAAGAACGTGAGTACATGACTTGCGTGCCGTGTGCCAGCGCAGTTGGTAATTTGATATATGCAATGGTATATAGAAGACCAGACTTGTCACAAGCTATCTCAATGATTAGCAGATATATGCATGATCCTGAAAATGGTCATTGGGAGAAAGTAAAGTGGGTTCTAGGTACATTAAGGATACCATAGTGTTGGATTGGTATTTAAGAAGGATTTCACAGGTAAGCAAGAGTGTATCGAATATGTTGACTCTGATTATGCAGGAGACCTTGACAAACGCTAGTCTACAACGGGGTATGTGTTTACACTGTCTCAAGCACTGGTGAGTTGGCGCTCTATTCTATAGTCTGCCGTTACATTGTCTACTCCAGAGGCCGAATACATGGCCATGAGGAGGCTATGAAGGAGGCAATATGGCTTCAAGGGTTGGTCGATGCCTTGGAGATTGAACAGAATCTGTTGAGGATCAATTGTAATAGCATGAGTTGTTGACCCAAAGGCCCATCATTCTTGTTTTGATGATGATCAACTCATGTAGTTATAGTACTAATGATCTTGTGTTTAATTAGTCTAAGATTTATGATTAAGATCTTAGTTGGTGTTTACCTTCAACAAAGGATTTAAAGTCAAGTTTTGGAGCTAACACGGTTTGATTTAAGAGCCTATGCATCAAGACCACATCAAGTACTCAAGAAGAGTCTAACTCTTTGGATCATATTTGGACCAAGTCAAGAAGATGAGAAGACTTCAAGAGAAGACCTTCAAGATCAAGGCTTGTGTCTAGGTTTATTTTTATTAAGATTTTGTTTTAGATTAAAATGTAAAGGATAGAATAGTTGGTGGATTGTTCAAGTATACCATATACACACACACACTCTTAATTTATATGAGTTTTCATAAAAGGATTTTCATTTTGAAAAAATACCGGTTTGATTTTTGGTATTCAAAGTTTACATGTCTTTAACCAAAACTATTTTTAGTGCTCTTGTCAAAAACATAGATATTTCATCATTTATGTGTCGTGGATCATATCCATACACACCATGCTTTAAAAGTGTTTAAAATATCTTGTTTTTATATTTGGAGAAGTTTTGGAAAAACAAATTTGAAAAAATACGGTTTTTGTTTTTAGCCAAAATTTCTAAGTTACAAAACTAGTTCAAAATGTTTGTAACATGTTTGTTTATCAAAGTATTATACTAAAACTATTTTTGTAGATTTTTCGTGAATTTATGAGATTTTATTTTAAATAAAAAACTCAATTTTTAAATCCTGTAAATGGCCTGCCATGCTCTGGCGGTCGACCGACCGGTCGACCAATGTGCACAGACGTGCACAGGATGGGCCGGTCGACTGCCAGAGAGTGTCTGCTCTCTGAAAACGGCCCCGGTCGACCGGGCGGTCGACCGACAGAGAGCTCAGCTCTCTGTACCCTTGCCACGGTCGACCGCTGGCTCAACGGTCAGAATTTTGACCGTTGGCCGATCGACCGGGCGGTCGACCGACATGTCATCCTGGCTCCCAACGGCTAGTTTTTAGAGCCTATTTAAATGGTGCTTTTAGGGACTGTTTTTAACAAGATTTTGAAGTGGGTTTTGAGCCAGTTTTTCCAACTCTATTAGGTGTTTATCTCCACTTATTTAAGAGCCAAAATTGTCATATCAAAAAGAGAGATTTTTAAGAGTGTATTAAAAAGTGATTTCTTGAGTTTTCCTCCACCATTTCAATCCTAATTTTCTCACACAACACTTGAGCTATCCATTGATATATTCATCCTATAAGAGTGTTATTGTGAGATTGTTTTTAGGTGATCAAAGTTTGTGATCACCAATGACTTCTTCTTGTGCTTTGAGGAGGCGGACATGTGTGTTCGCGGTGTTTTGAGTTCGTGTGTGAACTCTTTGTTTGAGGTGCGACCTCGGCGAGTTAGTGGGCTTGCGGTGTGTTCTTGCGGGAACGAGTAAAGGGACTAGAGAGTCCAAGGAGTTCAAGTGTAAACTCGCCTTATAGGTGTTGTGGCACCGAGTGATCCGGTGGGATCCGTTTTTAGTGGAAATCCTTCATAGTGTTGAAGGCGGGGACGTAGAGCAAGTGTGTTCGAACCTCAAAACAAATATTCCATGTTTGTGATTGATCTCTCTCTATCTCTTACTTGTTTATATCTTGCATGCTTATATTGCTTTCATCATTATATGCTTGATATATATATTTGTGCCCTTATTGATATATGCTTGGGGATTGTTTGCTAACACTAGTATTTAACCAAGAGAGCCAACGTGTCACCTCAACTCTTATTTAGAGGAATCTTGAGGAGTTAGTCCAGATCTCTTCACGGGGAATCCGGCTACACTCTTGTGTTATACTTGGTGTTTAGTTTAAGAAGTTTTTAGTTTGCATTAATAAGTTTTTAATTCCGCATTAATTGACCATTAGATTAGCTCATCTCCTATTCACCCCCTCTAGGTGATTACAATCGGTATCAGAGCCAAGTGCTCTTGATTTGGGTCTTACAACCTAGAGTTAAAGATCTTCATTTATAGTTAATCATAATATTTGTACACACACCATGGATTTCATGTCACCTCCCACCTTTGACATTCTTAACATTCAAACTTGGAAGGTTAAGATGTCCTTATACCTCAAAGCCCTAGGTATTCATATTTATTTTGCTACTATTAAAGATTCTTATTATTCAAATGGCAAAAATATTGAGGTTAATGCAAAAGCCCTACACGCTTTAAGATCTACCCTAAATAATGATTGTTTATCTAGGGTTGCTAATCTTGATTCGACTTTTGTTGTTTGAAATATCATACTCTCCCTTGGCGAAAAAGAACAAAACTATGCGGGGAGTGACTCAGATGTTGGAAATGAGGCTTCCAATGTGTGCTACATGGTCCAAGGGGATAACCCCCTTGAGGTAAATACCGAATCATTTTCTCAACAACTCATAGAAAAATATGAATTGCTTAAAAGGGATAATAAGAAAATGAAAAACAAATTTGATACCATGTTAAATGAAAAAGATTCTTTGCAAGAAAAATTTGAAAATATTTCAAAAGAAAATGAATCTTTGAAAAATGAAAATGTTTCCTTGCTTTCTAAAATGAATGATCTTTGCAAAGGAAACTCTACTTTGAAAAATAAAATTGTTTTGGTGGAAAAACAAAAGGAAATTGCTTTGCATGAAAATACTTCCTTGAAAAGAAAAATTGTAGAAAAAGAAAAAGAAAATGTTTCTAAAAAGAATAAGAAAAATGTTCTCATTCTCACTATGATTTACATGCCACTATTAATCAAAATGAGATTAAATTTTTGAAAAATATAATTGATTGTTTAAGCTCAATTTTGAGCAATTGTGCATTTAACCATAAAAATTAGAATCCTTGTTTCAAAGGAAACAAGTTCCACATGTTCATGCACAACACCCACATCAGGCATATGCACATTTTGCACGCCACGATCACACTCATACATATATGCATCCTAGAGTGTACAAGTGTACACATTGTGATCACAAAGGCCATTTAATAAGATTCTGTTATGATAGAATAAATTCTTCAAAATTTGCTAATAAGAATGTTTGGGTTCCTTACAATGCTAACCCTCATGGACCCAAAAGAAAATGGGTACCAAAATCCTCACCTTTTGTATTTGATGTAGGTGCGGGCTCTCATAAAACGTGAGAGAGTTGGTGCCTTAGTAGTGGATGCACATGGACTTGATGGACACACATTTGATGCACCGCTATCAAGGAAGTTTGATGGGACGACCACCATGTTTAGGAGAGTTGGAGTATAGTTCATGTGTTGGTAACTATCTCTAAAACTCCTAGTTTGTTTACATGCTTTTACATATATGATTTTTTCTAGCATGTTCATGTTTTATTTTGTATTTCATGAGGTATATAACTTGTTTAAATGTAGTTTTTATCAAAACTTGTGTATATACATGTACAAGTAGTGAGCAACATTTGATTCATATACGTTTGCACTTCATTATTCATTTGTACTCACTATATGCACATGTATAGCCTAGTTTTGATGATTCTCTCATTTACACTTGTTTTGCCAATTTTCATGTTTTACTTCATGTATATGGTATTTTTAGTCAAAACTAATAAATATACATGTATGTCTCTTGAGTCTCTTGCCTTCATGCAAATTATATCATAGACTCTTTTTATATTTTGGATATGTATGCATATTATTAGTTTTGGATAAAAACATCATATACCTAGAAGTTTATTTTTTAGACGAAAAATGAATTTTTATGATTTTCATCTTTAATTGAAAAATGAATTTTCATGATTTGTTTGATAAAATGATATTCATGTCTGTTTTGAGCTTTATTGACTAATTTTCATGAATATGCTATTCACATGTTGTTTGTGCACTCATATTTAATTTGTTTTCTCATGACTATGTTTTCATGAGTCTTTATGAGCCTTATAGATTTCGAGTGTCAAATTTTATGTATTTAGTATGCTTCATGATATACATATGATTTGGTTTCATGTTTTTGAAGGATCTTTAACTAGTTTTCAAAAATTATTTTAACTAGTTGTGTATTCTTCATTTGGTAGTATTTTCACTATACTAAAATATTTCCAAACACCTATTTTTGAAAACCCCTACCAATCCCTTTTAAGGGAGGACGGATGGGCGAGTATGCCTTGTAAGCCTTATTGAAAATCTTTTATCTTGTACATAAAAAGGGTGGTAATTATGAGTTATATACTTGATTTACATTGTTATTTTCAATTAGTATCTCAATTGATATTTATTTTGTATATACTCATATTTTGTTTTCTATATATGTATGCTTTATTTCAAATAATATCAATTTCTATTGATATTCTCTTTTCATACATATATATGATTTGTTTGTACTTGATTTTCAAGATATTTACATGTTTAAAGTACAAAGTATGTTTATGCTAAGCTTAATTCAAATCTTAATTTTCAATTGATTTCTCAATTGGTATCTTTTATATAAGCTTATGCATTTTCTTCAATTGGTATTTTTTTTACAATTAGTATTTTTATTGATATTAAAATGTACAATATGTTTCAATTGGTATCTATTGATCTATTTATTTTAATTGGTATCCATGAAAATTTATATTGGTATCAAAATATAAAATATTTTCTTTCATTGGTATCTAGATTACAATTTGTATCAAAATTTCAATTGATAAAATGTTTCAATTACAATTAAAATTCAAAATTTGTAATGTTTATTTACAATTGGTATCTTAAAATTTGATTTACTAAGATATCTCAAAATTTGTTTTATTGAGAAAATTCAAAACGTTGTTTTAATAAGAAATATTAAAAATGTTTTGATGTGTATTGCCTATATGCAAGGGGAGCTTAACATCTCTCCTACATATAGATTCACGTTGAGTGTATCTTATATTGAGGACTTAAAAACTCTTCTTTATGCGGTACACGTGTGTAGGAGGAGCTTCACATCTCCTCTTATGCATTGCATATGTTATGTGAATTAGGGCTTGTCATCCCTTCTTCATGTAATGCATATATGTAGGGAAGTTAACTTAGCGTCTTCCTCTTCATGAATGTATATCGCATATATTTTTTATTGATTGATTTGAGTTCACCCTTTTTGTTAATTTTTGTTTTTGAAAAAAAAGGGGAAAAACATTATTTTTTGTTTACTTTTACCCCTTTGTTGATGATTGACAAAAAGAGGGAGAAGTATTTTAGTATATATGCATGTTTTCCTTGCTTTATACATAAAGGGGGAGAAGAATTTTTGTTTATGCATATTGTTTTATTTTGCAAAAAAGAGAAAAGAATTTGATGAGTTTTATGCTTGATTGGCATGTTTATCTCCTTATATTTGCATACATGTTTCATGTGCTTTATTGCCATATCTTATTGCTTATTTGTTATGCATGAGTTAAGGGGGAGCTTTTTTGAAGCTTTACTTTAATCCATGCATATATAACTCTATGAGTTTTGTCATCATCAAAAAGGGGGAGATTGTTGGCCCAAAGGCCCATCACTTTAGTTTTGATGATGATCAACTCATGTAATTATAGTACTAATGATCTTGTGTTTAATTAGTCTTAGATTATGATCATGATCTTAGTTGGTGTTTACCTTCAACAAAGGATTTAAAGTCAAGTTTTGGAGCTAACACGGTTTGATTCAAGAGCTATGCATCAAGACCACATCAAGTACTCAATAAGAGTCTAGTTCTTTGGATCATGTTTGGACCAAGTCAAGAAGATGAGAAGACTTCAAGAGAAGACCTTCAAGATCAAGGCTTGTGTTTAGGTTTGTTTTTATTAAGATTTTGATTTAGAATAAAATGTAAAGGATAGAATAGTTGGTGGATTGCTCAAGTATACCATATACACACACACTCTTGATTTAGATGAGTTTTCATAAAAGGATTTTCATTTTGAAAAAATACCGATTTAGTTTTTGGTATTCAAAGTTTACATGTCTTTAACCAAAACTATTTTTAGTGCTTATTGTCAAAAACATAGATATTTCATCATTTATGTGTCGTGGATCGTATCCATACACACCATGCTTTAAAAGTGTTTTAAATATCTTGTTTTTGTATTTGGAGAAGTTTTGGAAAAACAAATTTGAAAAATTACGGTTTTTGTTTTTAGCCAAAATTTCTAAGTTACCAAAATAGTTCAAATTATTTGTAACATGTTTTGATTTTACTTAAACATGTTTGTTTATCAAAGTAATACACTGAAACTATTTTTGTAGATTTTTCGTGAATTTATGGGATTTTATTTTAAATAAAAACTCAAGTTTTAAATTCTATAAATGGCTTGCCAGGCTCTGGCGGTCGACCGACCGGTCGACCGAAGCAGGAGCCGGTCGACCGGAATGGTCGACCAACGTGCACAGACATGCACAGGATGGGCCGGTCGACCGCCAGAGAGTGTCTGCTCTCTGAAAATGGCCCCGGTCGACCGGGCGGTCGACCGGCAGAGAGCTCAGCTCTCTGTATCCTTGTCACGGTCGACCGCTGGCTCAACGGTCAGAATTCTGACCGTTGGCCGGTCGACCGGGTGATCGACCTACAGGTCATCCTGGCTCCCAACGGCTAGTTTTTGGAGCCTATTTAAAGGGGGCTTTTGGGGACTGTTTTTAACAAGATTTTGAAGTGGGTTTTGAGCCAGTTTTTCTAACTCTATTAGGTGTTTATCTCCACTTATTTAAGAGCCAAAATTGCCATATCAAAAGGAGATTTTTAAGAGTGTATTAAAAAGTGATTTCTTGAGTTTTCCTCCACCATTTCAATCCTAGTTTTCTCACACAACACTTGAGCTATCCATTGATATATTCATCCTATAGGAGTATTATTGGAGATTGTTTTTAGGTGATCAAAGTGTTGTGATCACCAAAAACTTCTTCTTGTGCTTTGAGGAGGCGGACGTATGTGTTCGCGGTGTTTTGAGTTTGTGTGTGAACTCTTTGTTTAAGGTGCGACCTCGGTGAGCTAGTGGGCTTTCGGTGTGTTCTTACGGGAACGAGTAAAGGGACTAGAGAGTCCAAGGAGTTCAAATGTGAACTCGCCTTGTAGGTGTTGCGACACCGAGTGATCCGGTGCGATCGTTTTTTAGTGGAAATCCTTCATAGTGTTGAAGGCGGGGAGGTAGAGCAAGTGTGCTCGAACCTCGAAACAAATATCCCATGTTTGCGATTGCTCTCTCTATCTCTTACTTGTTTATATCTTACATGCTTATATTGCTTTCTGTTGACCCAAAGGCCCATCACTCTAGTTTTGATGATGATCAACTCATGTAGTTATGTTTACTAATGATCTTGTGTTTAATTAGTGACAGATTTGTTATCAAGATCTTAGTAGGTGTGGAGCTTCAACAAAGGATTTAAAGTCAAGTTTTGGAGCTTACACTGGGTTGATTCACGAGCCTATGCATCAAGATCACATCAAGTACTCAAGAGGAGTCGAGCTCGTTGGATTGCATTTGGACCAAGTCAAGAAGATGAGAAGGCTTCAAGTGAAGACTTCAAGAAGATGAAGACTTGAGTCTAGGTTTGTTTTAGTAAGATTTTGTTTTAGATAAAATGTAAAGGATAGAGTAGTTGGTGGATTGCTCAAGTATTATATACACACACACTCTTGATAGTTTTTGTTTTTACAAAAGATTTTCATTTTGAAAAATACATGTTTGGATTTTGGTTTTCATGTTTACATATCTTTTAACCAAAATCATGTTTAGAGCTTAATGTCAAAAACTTAGATATTTCATCTTATTTGTGTAGTGGATCATATCCATACACACTATGCTTTAATGAATTCAAAATATCTTGTTTTTGTATTTAAAGGAGTTTTGAAAAAACAAGATTTTGGAAAATACAAGTTTTCATTTGAGCCAATATTTTCATATTACAAAAATAGTCCAAATCATTTATAACATGCCTTAATTTTGTGCAAGCATATTTGTTTATCAAAGTATATTGGTAAAACTATTTTTGTAGATTTTTAAGTATTTTATGGGATTTTTATTTCAATCAGAAAGACCAAGTTTTAAATCCCTTATCAGATTTCTGTTTCAGGCTTCAGCCAAGTCGACTAGTCGACCTACGAGTCGACTAGGGCTGAAGTCGGTCGACCGGCTCGGTCGACCGACGTGCACGACGTGCACGCCTTGACCTGGCAGATGGCCGGTCTGCCGACCCAGTCGACCGGAACTGAGAGCAGTGCTCTCTATTCTTTTGGGTCGACCGGGCGGTGGACCGGAGGCTCCAACGGTCGGATTCTTGACCGTTGGCGGTCGACCGACAGGTCTGACAGACCCCAACGGCTAGTTTTTGACAGCCTATAAATTTGGGGGTTTGGTCATTGTTTTCTACAAGATTTTGGAGAAGTTTTAGAGCCAGTTTTTCCTACTCTTTTCAGAGGTTTTTCTCCATAAAATTGAGAGCTAATTCTTCCAATCAAAAGGGGAGTTTTTATTAAGAGTGTTAAAAAGAGATTCTTTGAGTTTTCCTCCACCATCTCTTTCCTTGTTTTTCTCACAAACACTTGAGCAACCCATTGAGCTATTCATTCTATAGGAGTGTTATTGTTAGAGGATTTTAGGTGATCAAGAGTTGTGATCACCAAAGTTCATTTTTGTTCCTTTGAGGAGGCGGACGGTTGTGTTCGCATTGTTTCGGGTCCTAGTGTGGACTCGGTGGTTTCGAGTTCGGGTGCGAGCTCATTGTTTGAGGTGCGGCCTCCGCGAGCCGGTGGGCTTGCGTGTGTACGAGCTAGAGAGTCCGAGAGTTGTAGGTGTTGCGGCACCGGGTGATCCATTGGGATCGATTATAGTGGCGGGGATATAGAGCAAGTGTGCTCGAACCTCGAAACAAATCCCTTGTGTTTGCGATTGCTTACTCTCTCTCTCTCTTTGTCTCTTATTTATATCTTGCATACTTTTATTGTGTTTATCATTATATGCTTGATATACATTTGTGCTCATATTGATATATTGCTTGGGTTTGTTTGCTAACACTTGTATTCAACCAAGAGAGCCAACGCGGCACCTAAACGCATTCAAGGGGAATCTAGAGGAGTTTGTCCAGAGCCCTTCAAGGGGAATTCGGCAACACTTTTGTGTTATACGTAGTGTTTAGTGTAAAAGATTAGTTTAGGTCATAATAGTTTATACTTCCGCATTATTTGACATTAAGTGACCATTAGATTAGCCATCACCTATTCACCCCCGCTCTAGGTGAACCTACAATTGGTATCAGAGCTTGGTACTCTAATTTTAGGTCTTACAACTTAGAGTTAAAGATCCTCATTTTAGACTAATCACAATATTTTGTACACACACCATGGACTTCATGTCACCACCCACCTTTGACATTCTTAACATCCAAATTTGGAAGGTTAAGATGTCTTTGTACCTCAAAGCCCTAGGCATTCATTTTTATCTTGCCACAACTAATAATGCATATTGTTTAAATGGTAAGAATTTTGAGGCTAATGCAAAAGCCCTTCATGCTTTAAAGTCAACCCTAAATGATGATTATTTATCTAGGGTTTCTAACTTTGATTCAGCTTTTATAGTTTGGAACACCCTCCTCTCCCTTGGAGAAAATGATCAATACTAAGCGGGGAGCGACTCGGATGTTGGAAGCGACCCTTCCAATGTGTGCTACATGGTCTAAGGGGATAACCCCCTTGAGGTAACTACCGAATCCGAGGATGAGGACATGTCATATGATGAGCTTACCACTTTTTGTCAACTCCTACTTGAGAAATATGACATGATTAAGAAAGATAATAAAAATTTAAAATGGAAATTTGATTGCATGCATATAGAACAAGATTCATTTAAATCTAAGATTGCATTCTTAGAAAAGGAAAATAAAGATTTGAAAATTGAGAATGTTTCCCTCATGTTTAAATTGAATGATCTTTGTGAAGGAAACACTACTTTGAAAAATGAAATTGTTTTGGTGGAAAAACAAAAAGAGATTGCTTTTCAAGAAAACTCTACTTTGAAAAGAAAAATTTTTGAAAAAAAAAAGAAAAAGTTTCTAAAAGAAAAGGACTTTTGATTATGCTTTACATGCCACCACTTCTATTGATCAAAATGAAGTTAATGTTTTAAAAAATAAGATTAATTGTTTGAGCTCAACTTTGAGCAATTGTGCATTTAATCATAAGAGATTAGAGTCCTTATTTTCAAAGAAACAAACTCCACACATTCATGCACATCATCCTCATGCATATGCTTATGTTGCACGTCATGATCACACCCACACACATAAGCATCCTAAGGTGTACAAATGTACACATTGTGGCCGCAAAGGCCATCTAGCAAAATTTTGTTATGACAAGTTGTATCATATTAATTTTGCTAATAAAATGTTTCAAAGTTTGTCAAGGAACCCAAAAATTTTGTTAATAAGAATGTTCCTTATAAAGCTAACCCCCAAGGACCCAGAAAAAATGGGTACCAAAACCCCCACCCCATGTTTTTGATGTAGGTGAGGGATCTCTCAAGACGTGAGAGACTTGGTGCCTTGATGGTGGATGCAAATGGATATGATGGACATACTTATTGATGCATCGCTATCAAGGAGGTTTTGGTGGGACAACCACCATGATTGGAGTTTTGGAGTTGGTAACGATCTCTAAACTCCTACTTTTCATTTACGTGCTTATTCTTTTGTAATATCATATAGCATGTTCATGTTTTTGTGCTTCATGTGGTAAAAACATGCTTAGATGTAGTTTTTATCAAAACTTGTATTATACATGTACAAATAGTGAGTTACACTTGATTTATATATGTTTGCACTTCATGCTCATTTGTACCCACTATATACATATGTATAGCCTAGTTTTGATGATTCTCTCATTTATACATGCTTTGCCAAATTTTATGATTTTACTTCATGTATATGTATTTTGTATTCAAATCTAATAAATATACATGTATACCCGTGAGTCATTTGCCTTCATGCAATATATATTATGGACTCCTTTATGTTTGGGATATGTATGTGTATTGTTAGGATTGGATAAATCATACATATACCTAGAAGTGTGTTTTGTTTTAATGAAAATGAATTTTCATGTTTGTTTGATAAAAAAAAAAATGATACTCACACTTTTTGAGCTTCAATGTCTATTTTCATGAAAATGCTATTTACATGACTTTTGAACACTCACACTTTATTTCTTTTGTCATGACTTTGATTCATGAACATATTTTTGAGCTTCATAGATCGAGTATCAATTCTTTATTTGGTATGATTCATGAAATACATATGCTTTGATTTCTTGTTTTGAAGGATCTTTAACTAGTTTTTCAAAAATTATTTTAACTAGTTATTGTTCTTCATTTGGTAGTGATTTTCAATGCTAAAATATTTTCAAATCTAATTTTTGAAAACCCCTACCATCTATGGGCTGATGGATGGGAGATCATGTTCATATATGCTTTATGTGAAAAACATTTTAATCTTGAACTTGGTTGGGAGGTATAGGTTATGAGTCATATACATGATTTACATTGTTATTTTCAATTGGTATCATTGAATCGTTTCAATTGGTATCAATTTGACTCTATTTTCGTATATACTCATATTTTGTTTCTTATATATGTATGTATCAATTTCATTTGGTATATTCATTTTTCATACATATATATGAGTCATTTGTGCTTGAGTTAAAATTTTTACATGTTTAAAGCACAAAGTTGTTTATGTTAAGAAAATAAAAATTTTTAAGAAAAATTCTCAAGATCTGTTTTATTGAGAAAATTCAAAATTTTGTTTTATAAGAAAAATTCAAAATTTTTGATTTGTATTGCCTATATGCAAGGAGAGCTTAACATCTCTTCTACATATAATTCATGTTGAGTGTATTGTATATTGAGGAGCTTGACAACTCTTCTTTATGTGGTACACGTGTGTAGGGGGAGCTTCACATCTCCTCTTATGCATTACATATTATACGTTATGTGAATTAGGGCTTGTCATCCCTCTTTCATGTAATGTATATGTGTAGGGAAGTTACTTAACCGTCATCCTCTTCATGAATGTATATCGCATATACCCTTTTATTGACTTATTTGTTTACACCCCTTATTGGTCTCTTTGTTTATGACAAAAAGGGGGAGAAAAATTTGATGATTTTGTTTTTACTTTTACCCCTTTGTTAATGATTGACAAAAAGGGGGAGAAAGATTTGGTTTATATGCATGCTTTTGTGGTTAAAGGATTTAATGCATATATGTTTTGTTTTGCAAATAGGAGAAAAAGATTTTGTGATTTTGTTTTATGCTTGATTAGCATGTTTACTCCTACATTTGCATATATGTTTATGTGTCTCATTGCATATTTATTTTGTTTATTTGGTATGCATGAGTTAAGGGGGAGCTTCTTTGGAGCTTTACCTTAATCCATGCATATATAACTTCATGAGTTTTGTCATCATCAAAAAGGGGAGATTGTTGGCCCAAAGGCCCATCACTCTAGTTTTGATGATGATCAACTCATGTAGTTATGTTTACTAATGATCTTGTGTTTAATTAGTGACAGATTTGTTATCAAGATCTTAGTAGGTGTGGAGCTTCAATAAAGGATTTAAAGTCAAGTTTTGGAGCTTACACTGGGTTGATTCACGAGCCTATGCATCAAGATCACATCAAGTACTCAAGAGGAGTCGAGCTCGTTGGATTGCATTTGGACCAAGTCAAGAAGATGAGAAGGCTTCAAGTGAAGACTTCAAGAAGATGAAGACTTGAGTCTAGGTTTGTTTTAGTAAGATTTTGTTTTAGATAAAATGTAAAGGATAGAGTAGTTGGTGGATTGCTCAAGTATTACACACACACACACACACACACACACACTCTTGATAGTTTTGTTTTTACAAAAGATTTTCATTTTGGAAAATACATGTTTGGATTTTGGTTTTCATGTTTACATATCTTTTAACCAAAATCATGTTTAGAGCTTAATGTCAAAAACTTAGATATTTCATCTTATTTGTGTAGTGGATCATATCCATACACACTATGCTTTAATGAATTCAAAATATCTTGTTTTTGTATTTAAGGAGTTTTGGAAAAACAAGATTTTGGAAAATACAAGTTTTCATTTGAGCCAATATTTTCATATTACAAAAATAGTCCAAATCATTTATAACATGCCTTGATTTTGTGCAAGCATGTTTGTTTATCAAAGTATATTGGTAAAACTATTTTTGTAGATTTTTAAGTATTTTATGGGATTTTATTTCAATCAAAAAGACCAAGTTTTAAATCCCTTATCAGATTTCTGTTTCAGGCTTCAGCCAAGTCGACTAGTCGACCTACCGAGTCGACTAGGGCTGAAGTCGGTCGACCGGCTCGGTCGACCGACGTGCACGACGTGCACGCCTTGACCTGGCAGATGGCCGGTCTGCCGACCCAGTCGACCGGAACTGAGAGTAGTGCTCTCTGTTCTTTTGGGTCGACCGGGCGGTCGACCGGAGGCTCCAACGGTCGGATTCTTGACCGTTGGCGGTTGACCGGGCGGTCTGACAGACCCCAACGGCTAGTTTTTGACAGCCTATAAATTTGGGGGTTTGGTCATTGTTTTCTACAAGATTTTGGAGAAGTTTTAGAGCCAGTTTTCCTACTCTTTTAAGAGGTTTTTCTCCACAAAATTGAGAGCTAATTCTTCCAATCAAAAGGGGAGTTTTTATTAAGAGTGTTAAAAAGAGATTCTTTGAGTTTTCCTCCACCATCTCTTTCCTTGTTTTTCTCACAAACACTTGAGCAACCCATTGAGCTATTCATTCTATAGGAGTGTTATTGTGAGAGGATTTTAGGTGATCAAGAGTTGTGATCACCAAAGTTCATCTTTGTTCCTTTGAGGAGGCGGACGGTTGTGTTCGCATTGTTTCAGGTCCTAGTGTGGACTCGGTGGTTTCGAGTTCGGGTGCGAGCTCATTGTTTGAGGTGCGGCCTCGGCGAGCCGGTGGGCTTGTGTGTGTACGAGCTAGAGAGTCCGAGAGTTGTAGGTGTTGCGGCACCGGGTGATCCATTGGGATCGATTATAGTGGAAATCCTTCGTGTGTCGAAGGCGGGGATGTAGAGCAAGTGTGCTCGAACCTCGAAACAAATCCCTTGTGTTTGCGATTGCTCACTCTCTCTCTCTCTCTTATTTATATCTTGCATACTTTTATTGTGTTTATCATTATATGCTTGATATACATTTGTGCTCATATTGATATATTGCTTGGGTTTGTTTGCTAACAATTGTATTCAACCAAGAGAGCCAACGCGGCACCTCAACCCATTCAAGGGGAATCTAGAGGAGTTTGTCCAGAGCCCTTCAAGGGGAATTCGGCAACACTCTTGTGTTATACGTGGTGTTTAGTGTAAAATATTAGTTTAGGTCATAATAGTTTATACTTCCGCATTATTTGACATTAAGTGACCATTAGATTAGCCATCACCTATTCACCCCCCCTCCAGGTGAACCTACACTTTCATCATTATATGCTTGATTTATATATTTGTGCCCTTATTGATATATGCTTGGGGATTGTTTGCTAACACTAGTATTTAACGAAGAGAGCCAACGTGGCACCTCAACTCTTATTTAAAGGAATCTTGAGGAGTTAGTCCAGAGCCCTTCACGGGGAATCCGGCTACACTCTTGTGTATACTTGATGTTTAGTTTAAGAAGTTTTTAGTTTGCATTAATAAGTTTTTAATTTCGCATTAATTGACTATTAGATTAGCTCAACACCTATTCACCCCCCTCTAGGTGATTACATGAGTGCTATCTATTTGGCAAAGAACCAGGTGTGTCAGCAAGAACGAAGCACATAGGCGTTAGGTTCCACTTTATTCGGGAGATTCTTGATGAAGGTGATATTGAGTTATTAAAATTCACACAAAGGAGAATCCTGCAGATATGCTTGCTAAGGTAATATTAGGAGTGAAGTTAACACATTGCAAAGAGTTGCTCCATATCCTTCCAGTTGCTTGAGCTCGTTGGAGCTCGTTTGGATGAACTACGGATGGTTTAATCCCTTGGGCAAGGTACGCAGACAGCCACACTGGTGCAGCCACTTTCAAGTTGACATGTACTATGATGAGTTCGGCTCAGATTTGAGAAATCTTCATCGAGGTGGAGAATTGTAGGGAGAGAGGAGATAAAATGTTATGATGGAGAGCTTTCTAAAACTCATCAGGAAATATAGTGCAGAGATCAAAAGCCGAAAAGAGCGAGAACGACGTGGGAACAGAGCTTATATCAGACCAGCAGCAGGGTCGGTCGACCGCCCGATCGACCGGTGTACACAAAGCAGGGCCAGTCGACCGGTGTGCACAGGCATGCACAGGTCGACCGCCCGGTCGACCGTAGCAGTGGTCGACCGCTCGATCGACGGTCAACCGACTGACATGATGAAACTCTCGGTTGGACACGGTTGACCGACCGGTCGACCGGGTGCTTGGGTCGGTCGACCGCCCGGTCGACAGACAGGCATATCTAGGCGCGGATCTATCTCTCCTTCAGAATATGGACTTTGTTTCTGAATTGGAGAGAAATCCAATTATGATTTCTTAAATTCCTAGGTTACTTCGGCTATAAATAAAGGGGCAGAGCCCTCTTGAATTGTATGCAAAATACAAATTGTATTGGTTGTTGAATCAATAAAATCTTTCTCTATCTTGTCCCGAGGACGTAGGCAAATTACCGAACCTCGTTAAATATTGTGTTTGCTTTCTCTGTTGTTTCTTGTTCATGTTATTCTTAGGGTACTTTTCTGCTGCATCTATTGCTTTGTCGCTGGTTGTTGCCTTTGCGCGCAACAATTTTAACAAAAGAAATGAACAGAGAGCAACTTATCTTGTGAGTTATAATGACTTCGTTGTGAGCTGATTCATTTTCCATTTCTTTTGGAATGATTTTATTTTCTTCTTCTTCAACATCTGTAATCTTAACAGTGACTTCTCATTTGCCTCAACCTGAAAATACCACTGTGAACTTAGGACCTTGAATTAAGCCTCTTAATTTTCTTTTCTTTTTCTTTTCCTCTTTTTTTGGGAGGGGTGGGGAGGATGTAGGCTCAAAATTCACTCTATAAGCATTTAAGTACACATTCTTTTTATCAATTTCATTTGTTTTCTCTCTGTTAAGAGTAGTATTAGAATTAGAATTCATATTGCATTAAAATAATATTAGAAATAAAGATTTTCTTATTATTCTTGTATTAGAATTATATTAAAATTTCTCTTTATCAATTGTATCCTTTTATATATCTGGGCAGTGCTCTCATCAATGGTATGCAATTCAGTTTTTTTCCTCCTTCAATTATTGTAACATGATATCAGAGCCGGGTCTCACAGTTCCGACTGAGTGTGGGCCCTCCACCGTGTAGAAAGCTCCGCGATTACTCTACATGTGGTACGCGTGAACAGGGTTCTATAGTTAAGCCTCTCTAGGACTACGCGTAGGTATTAAGAGATAGTCTCACTTCGATTGTGTGAAGTAAGATTTAGTGTGTTATATTAGAGTTGTGACATCTATCTAACAAGATACCTTTTTAGAGAGAATCAGATTCTTACACTTTCAATAAAAAAGATGAAGATGAAGAAGGAATCATTTGGGGAAACTTAATCAATTTATCTCTATAACTCTCTAACCAGAACGTGACAACAGTCAACCGTGTCTTAATTAATCAAACAACTAAATATTAAAAAACTTTGAAAAAAACTCAAGAAGTAGATCTAGTCACTCAAGCTCTTGGTACTGAGAGCTTTCTCATTTCAGAGAGCGAAAAAAGAAAGATACGACAGTGGTGACCCGAATCCGAACTGGAATGAGTCGGCTCCTGGTTCTGGTGAGGTTGTCGGTCTGGTGGGCGTTCGGGTATAGGGCCAGCTCCTCCTCCACCTGACTCCCTCCGCCGCCGCCTCCGAGACTTACCAACTAGACCACCTTTATTCGGTAATTTGCACATTTGGCCCAAACCTTGCCTCGTTCTTTCTAAATTTCTCTTTTGCCCATTTTGCTAAATGAACCCCCAATTTTAAAATTTTTTTTCTTGCAAGCTCTTCATCCGCTTCTCATGGTCATAGGTTTCCTCCTCAGTGGCGAAGGTGACCTTCTCTCTTCAAATTATTATTTTGCATAATGTCACGTCGCAAATTCTATTTGTAAAGTGAGTACCAATACCAGTGTTCTGGCCAAATTATAGGAATTGATTATCGTATCTTCCAATATTACCAATTTGTAGCTTCTTAATCTTCCTACCAATCTATTTCTCCATCATATCCTTCCACTTCACCAGCATACCTAAGGCTTCAAATCTTTGTCTCATGGGATATATCCAATGTCTAGTTAAATTATCAATAAAGAAGACAAATACCTATAACCTCCGAGTGATGTAGTCTTGACAGGTCCCCAAATACTCATGTGACCGCAATCAAGAAGACATTCCGTGTGGTGAGTAGTGGTGCTGAATTTCACCTTCGTCTTCTTGCTTAGAACGCTGTGTCCACCCAATTCTATGTTGCAGGTAAATACACCTTCCAATCAGCCTTTCTTTGTTAGAGCTTGCAAATACTTTTTTCCTCCATGTCCGAACCTCATATGCTAGACCTGTGTACAAAAATCATCTAAAGAAATAGAAGTCTCCATCTTACCTGTAACTGTACTACCCTTAGAGATTATTTCAGAGGACGCCCTTCATAACCACTATTGAGTTTTTGGACATCTTGAGAACACCATCTCGTATAGATGCCATAAAACCCAATGTTTCCAAAGCAACAACTGAGATAAGATTCCTTTTGAGTTGAGGTACATACCTCAGTTCCTTCAATTCTCGTACCATTCCATCAAACATGTAACACCCCGCGCTCAGAATACATACTTAGTTGCGTACTCAGATTTTTCGATCATATTTTTTGATTTACTTTCTGTATTTGTTTTGTATTATGAATTATTTATATGATCGTTTTGTCTTGGATCTGGATCCGTAGATTCAGAGTCAGCCCTAGTCTAAACCGGGGACCCGATCTCAGGGTATTGCTCAGTTTGATCTTTTTATTATTCAGATTGACCATTTTAGTTTCAAATATTATTTCCAATATTCTAGATTTTCTATGATTTCTAAGATTTTCCTGAACTAAATTGAAAATCTTCAAAACCGGTGTCGACTAGTGCCGCTGACTGATTCTCAGATTTTTTAATTTACAAACATAGTTGAATTTTTAAAAATGGATTTCACATTATTTCTTATATCACATTTTCTATTTAAATACTTTTTCTGAGATTTTTCTGAAATTATCAAAATTCTACCGGATTCGGTGTCAGCCAAGATTGCTAGTTGATTCCAGGATTTTTAGTTTACAATTGAAATTGAAATTCTAGATTTTGCTTTCATGTTGCTTCTTAAAATCATATTTTCTCCTTTAATGTATTTTCTGAGATTTTTCAGAATTTATCAAAATCCAGCCGAATCGATCTAGACCGGTATCGACGGTTGACTTTAGGATTTTTAATTTGAAAATGGGATTTTATTTCTCAAAATTGATTTCATATTATTTCTCAGGATGATGTTTTTACCTCTGAGTATTTTTGGGGATTTTTCTGGAACAGTCGATATTTTCTAACTTTATTATAATATTATATTTTTGGAATCTTTTCTTTCCTTTCTTTCTTTCTTTCTTTCTTTTTCTTTTTCCTTCTCCCACTGACTCCACCAACCGCCTCTCCCCCTTCATTTAATCCCTCTCCCATCTATCATCTCCATCCATCATTCTCCCTTTTCTTTTTCTTTTTCTTTTTCTTTTCTTTTTCTTTATCTTTCTTTCTTTCTTCTCTTCTTCATCTTCTCCTCTTCTTCTTCTCCATTTGGCCGACGACCAACCGGGCCCCACTCCAGCACCCCGACCACCATCGTCGGCGAGAAGACCCCAACTCTGGCCATCTTTTCCCTCCATCTCCTTCCTCTCTCTCTCTCTCTTCTCCCTTTTACCTTCTCTCTCTGTCTCTCTAACTCTTTCTAATTTCACTTTCTCTCACTCTACCTCTCTCTCTTCCTCCCCCAAGATTCGGTCACCACCACCATCACTTGTGACCCCTCCCAACTCCGATGAGTTCCCCTTCTCCTTCTCTTTCTTTTTTCTTCTTCCTTTCTTTTTTTTCTTCTTCTTTCTTTCTCTTTCTTTTCCTTCCTTTCCCTCTCCTCTCCCTCTCTTTTGGGGTGGCCCTCGCCACCCTGCCCGCCGGTGGCCGGCGCCGCCCTGGTGCTGCCACCTGGCATGGCCTGGCCGGCGGCCAGGCCATGCGCCCCCTCTTGGGGGCGCTGTATGTAAGCAAGGCGCAACAACCCCTTGTGCTCTCTATCTCTCTCTGGATGACTCTCTCTCTCTGCAGCTCTCTCCCCCCATGTTCCTCTCTTTCTCTACACTCTCTTCTCTCTCTACTATTCCTCCCTCTCTCTTTCTCTCTCTAAATCTCTCTCTAAAAATCTCTCTAGGCCTCATTCATTCTCTAACTCCCGCTCTCTAAATCTCTTTTTATCTTTCTAGGTCTTTCTCTCTCTAACTCTTACTCTCTCTTCTCTTTCTCTCTAAAAATTATATATATATTTAATTATATTTTTGGTGCGTGCGCGAGTTCCTAGGATTCCAGAGTTTTCAGCTTTTCTAGAGATTTAGGCGAGTGTCCTCGCCTTGATTTGGGTGTCCCTGCTTCATCAGGTTGACGTGTATTTTATTTCATATTTAAATGTATTTTGTATTGGGCTGTGCCCCTGTATTTGTATGTGGCCGAGTGCCCATGATTGTACTCGTATATGCCTGTGATGAATGCTTGTATTAGGATAGTTTACTTCGGGCACATATATCATGCCTGTGATGTATTATTTTTATTGCTTTATACCATGCGTGATCAACCTTTCGTGGTCGTTAGCCTCTGGGCTCCCTACTTGGCCTTCAGGCCCTATCAGCTTGGGGTTTTCTACTTGGCCTCCAGGCCCTATCAGCCTCCGGGCTTCTCCACTCCACGGTAGTGTAGATATTAATACGCTTGCATGTATGCTCGTGTGGTACTAACATCTCGTGCAGGTACTCTCGTACTGATTCTGGGTTTCTGCCCACTCCCGGGCTGGCTATCCAATGGTTATAGACCTGTACCCTTATGGGTTTCGTGGTAGCTACCGAGAGTGCGCTTAGACCCCCGAGCGTACTTTAGCCCCCGGGCTCTCGCCCACTACCTCGAAAGAGAAGTGCGCTCAGACCGTCAGGTCTTTCAGCTCCGCCTGGTAGGCATGCTTAGCTCTCAACGTTTTACCACTAGATTCGTCTAAGCGAGATGTTGCCAGATTTTCTACTCGCACATTAAGCCGAGTTGTCCCGGTAACTCGGTCAAGCGCTTTAGTGACTAAACACTGTTCGCTGTCTGTGCCTCTAGCTTGCTCATCTCCGCTTGATTGTGCTCAGCTATTACTTTATCACTTACCATGTACATACTTATTATGTTAACAGTAGACATACACCTGTTTATATCACTTAACAACTGATATGTTATCACCTGACACCCGACATGCTACTACTTGACACCTGCTTATGTTATATCACCTGCACCCTGTTATAACATAACTTATCACTTGTCACCTACCTGAACACTTGTCATTATCATGTTAAAACCTGATACCTGTTATGATTAACTCTCTACTCATATTATTACATTACAGGAATGTAGTACCTGCTCTCTTGTTATGTACTCCCGTTATGCTTTTTATGAACTTCCGTTATGCTTGTTATGTACTCCTGTTATGACCAGTTATGTTCCTACTCATTCCCGTAATCTGATAATTATGTTTAATAAGTTATAAAAATGACAACTTACATGGGGAATGGAAGGAAGTGGTGGATGTCGGTATGATGCCTTACTTATAGTAGTAGAATACTAAAATCAACGATTCGTGTTAGAGGGATTGCAGGCCCCTAGAAGATGCATGTTAGAGGATTTCAGGCCCCCAATGGCTATGTCTTGGGCGGACAGGAACTACTATAAGTATGAGCTATCAGTTCTTCATCAGTTTCCAATAACCAACCTCGACTTACTTATATATGGATGTATGTGTGTTAAGATGTACACCAGGACACATACCTAGATATATGGGTCGCACGAGTAATAATAATAAAAGATGCCAACTATGTATCCGTGTATGCTTTGCTGAGGTTGCTTCCATCCGATTTTACATCAGATTTCTGATTTATGGCCTTTATTATATTATTGTTGTTTACATCCTGCATTTCCACTTGTATTCTATTCCACTAGCCTCCTGCCCTTATCTTATTATACCATAAGTATTCCCTGCTTGATATCACTTGCTATATATCTACTTGCTCCTGCATGCTTGTGCTCACGACACGATTTCAATTCATGTTTATTATTCGGATTTATCGATACACGAGTGTTTATCTATGCACGCCATTTTGTATTAGCATCACCACTCGCTGGGGATTTTGACTCTCCTGGATCCTTATGTCCAGGTCCTGGAGCTTGGAGCGTGTGGATTTTCCCAGTTGCTAATCTGAGAAGTACAACAGTAGCGTGGATCTCCAGCAGACCGTCTGAAGCCCTATCCTTCTAAACCCCCCTGCGCGTCTCTCGAGTTTCCCTTCTGTAAACTCGTGAGCATCTTTTGTACTGTTCATACTTGTACATCTCTTTGTATTTTCGCATTTGCGCCTATCGGTGATGTAATATTCTTATAATATTGTGTCACATCTGGTGATAACTTAGTAATTGTACTCATATGTTGGAATGTATAAGGCACCACGTGCTTCCGTACTCTGATTCTTACCTGTACTAACGCTTACCGTACATATGAAAGGGTATTTCTGACCTGCGTATATACGTCGCAGTAACGTCTCCGTACCTGCGGGATCGGGGCGTTACAAAACATCTTGATACCGATTGTACCTATCCCTTCCATATTACGTGGATGATCATCACCCATGACAACGAAACATCCATCTAGCTTCCCAAAGCTAGTAAACCAATCACTGTTCGGGTACACATGTAAGTAGCTCCTGTATCTAATACCCACTCAGAATCATTTGAGCAACCAATAGTAGGAGTAGTAATAGAGAAAGAGAAAACCGACGAGTCTGAGTCTGATCCATCCGCTTGTGAAGTACTGGCATGAGTACTGATCACCTGTGCGAGATTTGCCTTGGTCTTCGGACTTATTCTTCTTGCCTTTGGCTTTTGGACAATCAACATTCTAGTGCCCTAACTCTTTACATAAGACGCACTGATTCTTCTTCAGATCTCTGAAACCTGATCTGGACTTTGATCTCCCATGATTACCTACACCCTTTTGATTGGAACTCCTGCCTTTTACCCCAACGCCTCTGCTGATGTACCTTTGGAAGAAATATCTGTCTTGCCTCCTTCATAATTTACAAGAGCAGTCGACATCTCACTGTAGTTAAGTCTTTGTCTACCCTTGATCTAATTTAGGGTAAATGTCTCATACTCTTCATCCGGAAGAGAGTTAAGTAGAATCACCGCCTTATCCTCCTCGTCGATCTTGACATCTATATTAATTAAGTCTGTAAGAACCTTGGTGTAGTTGTTCATGTGTTTATCAATAGAGAGTCCTCTCGATAAAGCCTCCTCTTCAACTGCAACCGCGACTCGATACTTTTCGTCAGATATTTCTTCTCCAGGGTCTCCCACAACTGCCTTGCAGATTTTTTATATAACATATGATACTTGATGTCTTGTGTAAAAAAAGAGCTGATCAGACAATACGCTGTTCGTTTCATCTTATCCCAATCCTCTTCAGAATTAGAATCGCGCTTTTTCTCCAACCGTAGAGTATCTTCGAGGTTTGATGCCGTCAATGCATCCATCACCTCACATCTGCACATACCAAAGTTATTCTTGCCATTAAATTTTTTTCACATCAATCTTCAATGGATGTGGATTTATGAATTTCATCATAAATGTATTATCTTCATCCATCTTCTCAACAGATCCCTCAAACAATACGGAAAACAAATGGAGTTAGATAAAAAAAATAGATAAAGATAGGATCTTCACTTCAAAGTGAAACCCTAGAAGAGTTTTTGAAATGATCTACTCTATCAAATTTGATTCTTTGAGCGATCCAAACACTGTTCTGAGATCGACAAACGATTCCACAAACAATCCCAACGCTGCTCCAAGATCGACACATGATCTCTGCCAAACAGCTACCAATGTTCTTGGAATCGACACACGATCCCACGAAGAATCTGGGATGCTCTGATACCGCTTGTTGTGCTCGCGCTATCATGGCAACAACCAACTCGAGGAACCCCAAGCGACAGATAGAGATGCGCCGAGAAGTACCCGAAAGATAAGAACAGAGAAACAAGAGAGAAAGCAAGCCAAACATAATATTTAACGAGGTTCGACAATTTGCCTACGTTCTCGGGCAAGGAAAATATCTTATTGATTCAACAATCTATTACAACTTTTTCGAGAGAGATTCTCATGAGATACAAAGGGATTCAAAGGAATAAAATTCATGAGAGCTCTAACCCTTATTTATAGCTAGAGAGTTTCAGGGTTTTAGAAAACCTTAATTGGATTCGATTCCAGATCAGAAACGAAGTTCGAATCCGTTCAGGAGAAGCAGTTCGCCTGTCGGTCGGTTGGAACAGTCGACTGACCTGTCCTTCGGTCGACTGGTCGGTTAACCGGGACAAGCACAAACCCAAACTGTGCAAGTCGGTCGACCGTTCTCCTTGCCATGGTCGACTAGACGGTCGACCGGGCTTCGCCTGTGCACGTTATGCACGCCGGTCGACCAGGCGGTCAGCGGGCCCCTGTCCTGGCACACGTTGCAGACTGCCTCTTCGCTCCTTTTGATTCCGATCTCTGCGCTATCTCTTCTAATGAGTTTAAAAAACTCTCTCGATGTATTTTATCTTCTCTCTTCTCCTCTCTCTCCCTATATGGCAATGGTTTTTAAAGTCCAATTCTGTGAGATTGCATTAGGATTTGGCTTATGAACACAAATAGCATTCGTGAGATTACATTAAGGGTCTGTTTGGTTGTCGTAACTGGCCGTAATTCGTAGTTGTAATTGGTAAAGTCTTTTACAATTGTAAATGAGTTACATGTATGTAAATTTTACGGTGTTTGGTTGGTAATATAAAATTGTAAAGTGGGAAAGTGTATTGTACTTTACGGTGTTTGGTTGTCGTAATGTATAAGTCGTAAGTGAAAAAGTTGACCACAAAATTAACTATTTGGTGATTTTAAAAGTTTTAATACTGCAAATAAATATTAAAAAAGTTAAATATTAAAAAATTTTAATATTAATATAAAAAATAATACAAATTTGTATGATCACAAAATTAACTGTAACTGGGCTGTAAGTGAGTGGTAACTGGGTTGCAAGTGAGTATTAGTTGAGTTACGTAAGTCTTTTACGAATTACGGTCCAAACAAACGCCGTAGTTGTAACTGGGTAGTAAGTCATTTACGAATTACGGAGTTTTACGCGAAACAAACAGCCCCTAAGATTATTTACTCCCTCTCATTTTAATTCATGGATCAACTTGGTCAGTACATGCAATTGATTTTTTTTTTTTTATCTATTTTTAAATTTTAAATGGTGTTTTATAAAAGATCTCTTGCAATGGAATTTAGATTTGCTGAGTAATGCAACACCAATAAACTTATACGACCAGCTCTGCCACCACCGTTTTGGTGGTGGAAGGTATTCATCTCAGGATGGTTATGCATAACACGGATGGATCGATCTACCAATACATAAAATGTTATTATCATGGTTTAAAATTTTAGTATGGTATTGTTATTAAGGACGGAACTAGGAATAAATTTTGAGGTGCGTTGCAATCTTTTATAATATATGCTTGTGAATTATGTGAATTTGTCAAAAAATAAAACAATATTTTCATTACATCAAGGGTAAAATCAGGAATAAATTTGCCGAAAGAGAACTAAAATAGAAGGGTTTAGGACAATATATGAAAAAAGCCCAAAATAAATGGGGGTCTAAGACAACATACGAAAAAGTGAGGCAGGCTGTAACTCGGCCCAGCCAACACTTGGGTCCCGCCCTTGACTGTTATCGGTCAATAAATTTTAATATGAATATCGTCAATATCAACTGTTAATGCCTAAATTAACTTTGCTCAATCCTTTGTCCCTTCACCCAGCATAAGCAGGAGCCTTAATCCATTGCCAAATATGGCCTTGGCCTTTTAGTTCACTGTGGTGCTGGGTCTACTACGATATTTTCCCGTGCAAATGTCAAATAAAAATGACTATAGTAAATATCCAATTTTTTTTTAAATAATCGAATAATAGATATGGCAATTAAAACGACTGGGTGTCTGATCAGGCAATGAGAAGTAATGGATGATATAACAAAGAGAAATAAAGAGAGAGAAAGAAAGAAAAGAAGAAAATCCCCCTTTTTCTATTTGGGTTTACTGTTCATGACTAGATTTGCTATTTATTTTTCTTTAGCTGGCCTGACTAATTTTCTCTGTTTTAGCCCAAACTGTGAACAACACATTGGTTTTTTTTTTTTTTTTAATAATCTGGCCCATAGCCACAGTTCATGCTGGCCCTCAAGCCCAAACCAGACCAGAAAATCAGCTCTGTTCTAATTTGGTTCTGAACCGGTTTTGTTTCAAGTAAATTTGGTTCGTTTCAATTCTCCAAAAGTTACGCAAGACCGAACCGAACTGACAGTAGTCTTTTTGTCTCTCTCTGTCTTTGGGTTCTTCGACTAATAAGAAGCTCAAAAAATTATTAACTTTCTATTGAACTAGATTGGTCGACTACTGAAATTGTATTACTCGACTAACAAGTCGACTACTGAGAGAATTATTCGCTTAGTCTTGATGACTAGTCGATTACTGTAAATCTTGTTGACTTGACTTCCCACATCCGTCCCCTATCCTTAACCTGTGACGACATCACCGCTTTTGTCTTGGACCGTTGAGCAAGCCATGGCAAGTTTCTTTTCCTCCTTCGTTAGTAATTTTTTAGATATCCTGCGGTATCATCTGTTGAACCATCTTTGCTTTATCGTACAAACTAGAGATAACGTGAATGCCCAAAATCACAACCAAACTCAAAATTATATTTGGCTTCGCCGGTTGACAACCACGACAAAACTCAAAATTCAAAAAAATTATAGTAGATTGGGGTTCGCAATCCTGATGGATCGAACACAGGTAAAAAATATAAGTTCGCCTAACGTGAACAACCCAACGCTCCCTCCCCCCGGCGCATGCCTCGATATGGCATTGACGTTGATACGGTACTGATGTGACTCGTCAGAGGCGGAGTCTTCGAACTATTTTTGGGGTCTATTTTTTAAATTATTTTTAAAAAAAGTTTTTTTTTTTTTTTGAAAATTACCCGTGAATGCTGCTGTTCAGCCCACAGATCCGAACCGTTTCTATTCCTTGTTTCTTCTTCTTCCTCCTCTTTCTTTGAGACCGAGCCTGAGGCTGAGATCGTGATCGTGATTGTTAAAAGGGAAAAAAAAAAAAAAAAAGAATGGCGATGACTCCTGTGGTGCGGTTCCCGATCGTCGTGGTGATCCGACTTATCGGCGCCGCCGTCGCCGGGCTGGTGCTTACGTGGGCCCTACGTTTCAGAGGTGGCATGTCTCTTATCTCCGACAACAAAGATCTCATTTTTAACGTAATTCCCTGCTCTCTATCTGTCAATCTCTTCGTTTCTGCTTATTTTCTCTTCAATTTTGCTCATCGAACACTTTGAATCTAGCTCTACGCAAATCCAGTAACTTGTTGTGCGTTTGATGATCCTCTATTGTTATAATGGACAAAAACTAGTGAAAGCAACAAAATTTGGGTAAAAGTTGGATCGTTCTGGTCATTGATCCTGAGCTTTTGTACCGTCACAGTATTGGAGAACTGGGTCTTGCCCACTTGGTGAGAGAGTGTCCGTAAGCTGTGTGAGGAATAAGTATACAGCCATTGTCAGTGGGAAACCATCGATCTAGAGGAGGAGGAGGGGGAGGGGAAGAAGAATGAGGAAGAAGGAGGGGGGAGCTGGGAGAGGAAGAAGGAGGAGGGGGTCGACACTGCGCTCTCTCACGTTGATGAAGACAGATGGATGAACAGATAAAGTTTCTATATGAGTCACAGGAGAAAATCTCAGAAATTGACTGATTGGTCAGGAGGAGGGGGGGGGGGGGGGGGGGGGGGGGGGGGGGGGGGGACGAGAGAAGAAAGAGGGAGTCGGCACTGCTCTCTCTCTCTCTCGTAGATGAGATGAAGCGGACTGACGGACAAACAAAGTTTCTATTTGAGTTACAGGAGAAAACCTCCCTTCGATCGGTTTTGAAAAAGTCATTTTTTACTGAATGCTTGTTCGATGTTCATAACTCTGTGGTAAGGCTAGTAGACGGCTGATTTTGTGAGCAGTCAGGAGAAGCGACCGTATTGTGAACCCCTTAGATTCAATTTGGGAGTTTGTGCCGCGTTTGGGATTAAGATTTACCCATGAACATGCAAAAATCAGACATAATGACAGCAAAGAACAATACAACTACAATTCTCGGATTGTTAATGGTAGTCTTTTGGCAAGGTTTGGAATATTGCCTGATATCAATACAAAGGGATGATACAATCTTGCCTGTTTGACTGAGATGATACAGATATTACGATCGAGATGGAATGACTGATATTTTCAAAATTGCCGATTTTGATATCAAAAACCTACAGTGGATACAAGTATTGAGATTTCAAATCTTGTTTTGAGATCATCTAATTGAGAGGTTTAGGAAAACATGGATCAGTAGTCACATGGATCAGTAGTCTTAGGTGGATTCATAGATATTGTACATCATACTTTTAGGTTACGTGGATGATTTAAAGAAGATATGGTGCAGTTGCACTGGATGAAGGCTACCAATGTTAGATGGGTCATCATTATCATGATCTATTTTGGTTATATGGCACTAGAAGCTAAGTTATAGTATTGAATGCTTAATCAATTTTCTAGGTTGCACTAGTACAGCTATGTAATACAGATGCCACATGGTATGGGTGTTGCAAAGTGCTTCAATAAAACTAAAAGCATAAATAAATGAATTGACAAGCAGAATATGATAAGTCAAATTCTAAATACTAAAGTCATGAATTTAACATAAACAAGGATGAGGGATAGCTTCGGATGTTGTGCTAAGAAAACTGCACAGAACTGTTGGCGCCTTGCTAGCATGGTATTTCCAAGATACAACTAACCCAATGTATATCTCTTCCCGTTGGATGCACATCAATGTGGAGTTCAATCGAACTTGAAAACTTTTTGGTGGTCTGTAAAGATATGAAGTCGAAGAAGAAAAGAAAATATTGAGAGCAAAAGTTTGTTCGAGATCTTTTGAGAAGATAACTCAGAGTTGAGAAGGCTGATAAATACTCTCTTTTCATAAAAGTTATAAGTATAATCTCTCCTCAATTCCCCACCCTATTTCGAGTAACAACTCATATATGTTAGGAGAAAATGGAAGTATGAAAAAGGACGGATAGTGACTGACCTTGTCCTAACATGCAGAGATAACACCTAAATGGTTAGGATCTTTTCTTCTTATTTTTAATAGGGATAAATAAGATAACAATAAGAAAAGATAAAATAAAGTTTTTAAATTTTTAAACCTCTTTTTAAATGAAAGGGGTTTTAAGATATATATCCCCTAAATCTTTGGTATTTAGAAATTTACCCCTCAAATGTTTGATAATAGAAATTTATCCTCCAGTTCTTTAAATCTTAAAAATTTACCCCCTTTTGAGTGAAGAGAATATTCTAGTTTGGTTATGTTAATTTGTATATTTTTTTAAAAATAACTAAATTATCCTTATGTAAATGATTAAACCACTATATACCAACTTAAATCTATACTCATCTTCTACTCTACCTATTTATTCTCCTTCTCACTTATTTCTCTCAAATCAAACACATTTCTAATTCATTCATTTATTATCAAATACTTGTATCAAATCATTTTCACATAGGCCTCTTTGAGGGTTTTGAGAAAAAATCCAAGAATTTTTGGAGTGAGATTTGAGAAAACGTTTGGAGGAGTTTTTGGTTTAAGGTGATTGAGAGAGAGAGAGAGAGAGAGAGAGAGAGAGAGAGAGAGAGAGAGGAGGAGGAGAAGAGAAATTGAAGAACGAGAGGAATGGATAAGAACTTTAAATTTGATAGAATTTAAGTTAGGTCATATAAGAATAATGAAGAAGAGAGACGAAGAAGAAAGGAGAAGGGCATAACGAAAAAACTCTTATTTCATTCAAATTAACTGGAGGGATAAATTTTTAAGATCTCAAAGATTTGGGGATAAATTTCTAATATCAAAGATTTGTGGGGTAAGTTTCTAACATCAAACGTTTGAGGGGTATATATCCAAAACCCTAAATAAAAGTGAGTATGTGGATACAAAAAATCTTGAAAATCCACAGATATATCATCATAGATACGACAATAATGAAACTACATGCATATGTGAATTAATGTTATTTGTCTATAACATGGTCTAAGGCCATAATGTTCAAATAAACATAAAGTACTATAAGTTTTGTATTATATGAATTAATAGTGGGAAAAATGTGGCAACCCTGCAATTTGAACGACATTAAAAAACCCCTTGTTGCTTTTTAACTTTCAAAACCCCACTGTCACAATTCTCTCTCACTTTTACCCCCCTTTCCCACAAAAGGGTAATACATGGTACAAAGTACTTTTGTAATTTTCATATTACCCCCTCTAGGAATGAGGTAGTGCCTGGTCATGCCAAGCTGGCACCAATGAGGCACATTTAATGCGCCTCACGTGCAAAAATGGGAGCAGACTAGGAAATTGTCCGCCTGTAGCATCAGGTTTGTCTACTTGTAGTATCACATTGTTCACTTGTAATATCAATTGTCCACTTTTGTTGGCTTGCAAGATTTTACTTGAAGTAGACATTGGATAACGTGACGTTTTTGTGAGATTTGAGGCTATTGTAGCATTTAATGCTGAGATGTTTGATCTTGAACTTTTGATAGCCTACCTTAAGATAAAGTGTGACTTTTATTTTTTTAACACATCATCGTTTGTCTACCTTTTATTTTACAAAATTCAATTAGCAATATAGAAAAACAAGATTTCCTATTTAATATAGAGGAAAATATATTGAAAAGTTTGGATGGTGCAATTAGAGTGACAATTGAAGGGGGTCGAGTGGGAAATAAAATATATTATGAACCTTATTGGATTTAGTCTAGTCTTCTAATTTTTCCTTTTAGACTTTGTCTTTTTTCTTCATAAATTTAATTAACTGAATTTCTTTGTAAACAGTGTTCTGAACAAGTGTTCAAAGTAATTTGATAACAACAAATATATTCAACTAAAAGATAGACAATTTCATATGAAAAGTAGATAGATTGAACTAAAAAACTAAAAAAACAGATGATTTCATAAGGAAAGCAGATATACTGATCTAAAAGGTGGATACAGTGAATAAAAGGTAGATGGTTTTCATATGAAAAGTATGCACATTGAAATAAAAAGTAGACAATTTCACAAGAAAAACATATAGACTGATCTCAAGGTAGAAAGACTGAACATGAAAATGGACACATTGAACTTAACTAGACAGTTTTGTAAGAGAGAGAAATTCAATTTCATGAGGAAGAGATTTTGAAGGTAGACAGGATGAAGTGAAAGGTAGCAACACATGAAAGATAGATACATTGAACTAAAAATAAAGAATTTTATAAGAAAGGCAGATGCACTATGTTCCAAAGATAGACAAATTAAATTGAAAGGTAGACACTTTCACATGTAAACACATTGAACTAAAAAAAATAGACAATTTTTATAAGGAAGACATATAACTAAGGTAGAAACAATAAATTGAAAAGTAGGCACATTGAACTAAAAAGTAGGCAATTTTATAAGAATGCCAGATAGACTAATCTTAAATGTAGATACACTGGACTGAAGGTAGACTATTTCATATGAAAGATAGAAATATTGAACTTATAAGTAGGCAATTACAATGAAAGGTAGATAGACTATCAGAACGTAGACAGTTTAAGTAGAAGCGAGATTCTTCGTGTCTCTTTTTAAAAAAGTTCATTTCATGAAAGGTTTTCACAATGAAAATCCTACAAAAGAGTCCATTTTCACAAAGAAACCTCAATTCTTCATCAAATTCATGCTCAATGTAGGAATTGAGATTAAAAGGAGGCACTTTAATAAATTCAATAGAGAATTTTTGACATAACAACCAAGAACTCATTGATGTTGGATCTGATCCGCAGTGATACAAAGGAAGAAAGTTGGAGAAGGAAGAGAGAAGAAAGAATGGGAAAATGATGAGTTCTTTTAATCTTTGGAGAAGAAGATGAGTGGTTTTTTGATCTTTGGGTTTTATTGAGCTGTGCAATAGAGAAAATGGGTTTTTCTGGGTTTAGTTCCTCAAATGTGAGGGATGAAGAAGGTAGAAGAAGAGGATGAGAGTAGGAGAGTCATTAACTATCTCTGGGTTCCTAAAACTACTTTCTTTTTTGAGCTTAATATGCATGGATAGGTTTCCTCACCAGAAGTGTAGATAATCATCTACGTGAACCTCAGAGTGCTGGTACTTTGTTCCAACACTGGCCCGTTAAAACCTCTCCATCAAAAGCAACCTAGTGCAAAACCACATTGTCCACCCCTTTGTTCTCACACACTATATTACCTACATTTTGATTTGTCTGATGGAACTGGCCATTCTCTTTTATAGATTATACACCAGATGCAGGAAAGGGAAGAAAAATAAACTCATTGTTGATTTACAAAAGTAGATAGCACTAGTTTCTTATTTCTTGAGAAAAGTTGAATTTGGAATAAGAAAAGTTGAATTACAATTTATCATAGGCAACAAGAAAAGTTGAATTACAACATGAGAATGATGAATTTGGAATTGTTGTGCTTAGTTTCTTGGAAATAATGCTCAAGCATTTTGGGAATCACAAGGCTATTGGAGCTGTAACCTCTGTTGTGAAGTATCCGTGTTCATTATTCCTAATGTCTATTTTTTCTACTACTTTTTTTTGAGCTGTTTTTGTTGTAATATATTTTTTGCATCTTTGTAATGCAATTGACTTTGCACCATAATTAGAAGCCGCAACATCACTTAATAACTTGCAAAAACCAAGAATGCTTATTTTGTTTTCCTGTTGAGTTTGCTTGGATGTTTTTACATTAATGAGAAAAAGTTGAACACATTGTTGATGTATTATGCAGGTCCACCCGGTATTAATGGTGATCGGTTTCATACTTTTGAATGGTGAAGGTAAACACATTTTTTTTCCTGCATTATCTCATGCCATAGCAATAATCAAGAATCTATATCAAGTTATCAACTGTGATTGCCACTATGCCACAGTAGTAAAGCGTCTTGCAGTTGTGCAGGAGGTTTTCGGGTTCAAGTCCTGCTTATGTCCCTCTCTCTAAAAGGGGAAAAATAAATAAAATAAGATTTATACAAATAATCAATAAATTAAAGGAAAGAAGGATCTATATTAAATTGTTCCTTTATCTTTACTCAAATTTTGTTTGATTTCTCTGAATTCTCGACTAAACTATGAGCCATGCAGGTGTAGCATGTGCTTAGCCTGAATATATGGGTATTCATTTTTCGCTTTTGTGCATGCCCTTGGGTGATGGGGATTTGAATAGAATTTTGCAAGCGTGTGGATATCAGATTTTTATTTTATTATTAAAATTATTGTCTTAAGACAAATTCTTTTACATAATTCAGCACACAAAATTATATTCTTTTTACATACTGTTTTCAGTGATATCCTATACAAAATCATAGAATATATCAATGGTGTAACTTCTCTCAAATTTTTTCATTTTTCTGTTATATCCTGTTTAAAGTTTAACGGTGATTAGTCACTAGTCATCTGATTTGCAACATGCACATATTTTTTGAGTTCAACATCAACCAACCATGTTTAAGAAGATACTGCATGTCGTTTGCATCAGCACCAACAATTTGTCACAATACAATACTTTTATCCTGTTTGCACTTCAATATTGCATCATTGATAATTGAACATGAGCATATACATAATCAAACACAGCTAAATACCAATGTCAGTTATTAAACTACTTCTAGCAGCTTCAATAGACTGATCAGGATGCACTGTGTTATATCTGTTGAAAAATCTAATATCAGATATACGTGCCAGACATTATCTGCAAGACACAATGAAGTAGAGATTTATTTATCCGTTATCTTAAGGTTGACATTAAATGAAATGCATTGTACTGAAATGGCAGTAGTAAAATTTCCAGTAACCACTATGATAGAAGTTCTCATAGATAATGATATTCATGAATCTTGCTCTGGGATGCTAGTAGTAGGGAACATTTTTTTAAGTCTGGGTCACCAATAGTCTTGGATGGTATTTGATTCAACTTTTGACCAGTAAAAGATTTTACTTTTTCTCTGATGTCAAAGACTTGTGACCCCGTGTTTTGCCACATTGGCCGGATTGCCTTGTTGCCTCTTTCCCTGGGCACTGATCCTCTTATCCCATCTGGTAAATAATCTGCATGGATGCATTATCAGTATTATCAGATGCTCCACATAGAGATATCCATGAGTCGCAACAAAGGTAGCTCTGTTTAGTCCCAGGTGTCGAACCACATATATGGTTTAGCCTATTGGCTAAACCAACTTAGATTATTAATGAGTCAGACTCATTGTGCTGATGATGTAATATGTACGCTGAGGGAAATTTTGTAAACTTGCAATCCATACCACATAGTTATAAATAACTCTAGCCGATCTCTCTAGTGTTGTTGATTAGTCATTACCCTTTGGTGTATATAGGCTAGGCAAACCATCCTGTGTTCATCTTTTGCCTATTTGTCTCTACTTCAATTTCTCTGATGTTTTCATGGTATTTACGTTATATCCTGTCTTTGCTGGCAAGCCTATTCTGAACCTTTGCTGAGATATATTAAATACAGGTACCTACTCAATCACACATGCATTCCCACCACATGCTCGCACGACACGTGACAGAAAGACGGAGATTTCTCTAGTGATAAAAATATACTTTTGCAGCAGTTTGTTAGTTAATTGTTTTCTTCTGATTCCTACATTTGTATTAATAGAGTAGAGCAATGCTATTTGAACATAATTTTGTAATATCAACAATAAGTATGAGTCGTGATGGTATTAGCCTGAGGTACTTTTTTGTTTTGTAAGAATTAAGGATGAGATTGAGTCTCCCACCCCTCTTTGAGAAAAATCAAAAAGAAGAAATGATTAGGCCGAGTTTGGAGCTCAGCCATGAGGTCCAACAGAACAAAAGTTATTGAGTCTTGAACGCAAGCATATAACCACCCTAAATCTTATGTAATTGGAATATTACCAGAGTATTAGTAAGTAATACATGTTTAGTAACTAAGAATCTTAATTGGAAATGAATAAGAATAGTTTAATAAATTGTGCATGCCTAAGCTAAATGTACAGGGAACACATATATTAATTACCTCTGAATGCCAGCTTTCCATATAATATCCAATAGTTATGAATTAGCAAGTATTTTCTAGGTATTATGATCCAGTGGGAACTTGGGGGAATTCTTGTCACCAAATTATATTGATTCTTTGCTTTGTTTATACATAAGCACCAATGTCACAGAGACATGGAAGTTAAAGTGTCCATGTGCCTAGAAGTATCCAAGAGGGAAACCTTCAAACTTTTGATGTGGGACACAATTATATTTTATTAGGTGTATATAAATAACCAGTCAGTCGACGGTCCTATAAGATTGGCTTGACGTTTATCTGACTTGGTTGTGACTTGATATCTCTGATATTATCTCTTGATGTTGAAGTGGAGAGTTAATCATCTACATCTGACTGCTTAATATGTCATGGAGTGTCCTGAAGTGCCCTTAAAGCGCCAAGTGACTAAAACTCCTAATATATCCATCATGTCAGCAAATTGAAAATGAAGCATCAGGTTATTATTGAGGATATAAATTGTCCTGACTTTATAGATACGTGCATTTTAAAGGAATGTCCAGTAGTTCAATGTTGTGCTGCTTTGTTTTTAGGAAGAATCTTTAGGCTTAAGTTCAACATTTTTTGTTGCTCCTTTTCAACAAAGGATCTTAAGTATTAAGTTTTCCAACAACATATAAGAAAGGGGAGGAGGGAGCAAGGTTCAATGCCGCGGTCTCGACCGACGACTCAGCGGGCACTGAGAAGCATCGATCGCGGCGTTGCGGAACGGACTCGGCTGATACGCGCGAAATGTTACATATAAAGTTCAAAAAATTCTGAAAAAATTACAACAAATCTTAAAAAAATATAAACATCAATATTTATTTATCATACGT
>JAVJIF010010304.1:0-166688 GCA_038442645.1 Agave tequilana
CTGGACTAACTCCTCTAGATTCCCCTAGATAAGGGTGGAGGTGCGCGTTGGCTCTCTTGGTTAATACAAGTGTTAGCAAACAAACCAAGCAAGTATAACAATTAAGCACACAAGTATATCATGCATGTAAAGATAAACACAATAAAGCATGCAAGGTATAACAAGAGACAAGAGAGAGAGAGAGTGAGCAATCGCAAACACAAGGGATTTGTTTCGAGGTTCGAACACACTTGGTTCTACATCCCCGCCTTCGACACACGAAGGATTCCACTATAACGATCCCACCGGATCACTCGGTGCCGCAACACCTACAACTCTCGGACTCCCTAGTCCGTACACACCGCAAGCCCCATAAGCTCGCCGAGGCCGCACCTCAAACCAGAGTTTCGCACCCGAACTCGAAACCACCAAGTCCCCACTAGGACCCGAAACAATGCGAACACACACGTCCGCCTCCTCAAAGAGCAAAGATGAACTTTGGTGATCACAACTCTTGATCACCTAAATCCTCTCACAACAACTCCTATAGGTAGATATAGCAATGGATAGCTCAAGTGTTGTGTGAGAAAACAAGGATGAGAATGGTGGAGGAAAACTCAAAGAAATCTCTTTAAAAACACTCTTGATAAACTCTCCTTTTGATTGAAAATATTTGCTCTCAATTTTGTGGAGAAAAACCTCTTAAAAGAATAGGAAAAACTGGCTTAAAAACTCTCCAAAAATTTTAATCAAAACAGCCCCCAAATGCCCCATTTTATAGAGTCTGAAAAAACTAGCCGTTGAGGTCTGTCAGGCCTGTCAGTCGACCGTCCGGCCGATCGGCCAACGGTCATATTTTAGACCGTTTGAGCCATCGGTCGACTGAGCCAGGATACAAAGAGCATCTCTTTGTCCGGTCGACCGCGCGGTCGGCCGGGGCCTTTCCAGAGAGCAGAGCTCTCTGGACGGTCGACCGGGTCGGTCGGCTGGCCCTCCTGCCAGAACTGGCGTGCACGTCTGTGCACGTTGGTCGACCGGGTCAGTCGACCAGCTGAAGTCAGGTCAGGTCTGAACTAGGGATTAAAAAACTTGGTCTTTTGGCTCACATAAAAATCTCATAAAATACTGAAAAATATACATAAATAGTTTTACCAATATACTTTGATAAACAAACATGCTTGCACAAAGTCAAGGCATGTTATAAATGATTTGGACTATTTTTGTAACTTGGAAATATTGGCTCAAAAGAAAACAGTATTTTCAAAACTTGATTTTTCTAAAACTTGTTTTCCCAAAACTTCTCCAAATATAAAACAAGATATTTAAACAACTTTGAAAGCATATGGTGCATGGATATGATCCACTACACAAACATGGTGAAATATCTATGTTTTTGACATTAAGCTCTAAACTTGGTTTTGGATAAAAGATATGTAAACTTGAAAACCAAAATCCAAACATGTATTTTCTAAAATAGAAAATCTTTTGTAAAAACAAACTAAATCAAGAGAGTGTGTGTATGTACTTGAGCAATCCACCAACTACTCTATCCTTTACATTTTATCTAAAAATAAAATCTTATAAAAAAAAACCTAGACACAAGTCTTCATCCTCTTGAAGTCTTCACTTGAAGCCTTCTCATCTTCTTGACTTGGTCCAACACAATCAATGGCTCTTGGATCAAACTGTGCTAGCTCCAAAACTTGACTTTAAACTTTGTTGAAGTTATGCACCTACTAAGATCTTGATCATAAATCTGTCACTAATTAAACACAAGATCATCATCAAAACTAGAGTGATCGGCCTTCGGCCAACATAAGTCATGGCTCCCGTCTTCGGAAGACGGGGATCGGACCCTCGCCAAGATCTCTTTGGATTCAATGCACCAGTCATACTTCTTGGCATGGCTTGGTCAGAGTGGGGATGGCGGTGGATATAGTGGTGGGTATGGTCTTGGATTCTCCCTTCACCTACCCCAGAAGTGACATCGATGAAAACTCCATGCTCATTGGATAAATTTCTGGTGGTGGAGATGTTCATCAACGAAGGATCATATCCCGCCGCTTCGGATGGTCAGGTGAAATCAGAAGATTCCGCGGCCTTCCGACCTCAAAAAACTCCATTGTTCTCGGTCAATCAGAGGCTTCTTCGATGTTTACATCATGCATCATGGTGCAACCAGCCTCCGATCGTCGCCACAGTGTTCAATCCTACTTTGGCGCCCTTCCAAACATCTTGTACTTGGAGTTGTGAGCAGCTTCAAGGAGTGAGTGCAACTTTGAGAGAGAAAGGGACTTCTTTGTACTCCTTTATCTGTAACACTCAATCTTGTTGTAAAGATAGCGTTTTGTATCACTTTCATATGTTGGATATAAATAAGTGGACACATTTCTTTTTGTCTTCTTCTGTTGTCTTGAACTCCCTTTTTGTATTGAAAGTCAGACGAATAGAAGTAAAGAACCTTTGACCTGTCAAAAATTATGATGATAATCTTAACGAGTCAAATTTTGTAGAAAGAGATCCTATTTTAGGAACTCAGCAATGTTGTCAGAGGTGTGATATTAACTTGACAAGGGATAGGATAATTTTTGTGGACCTGCCACTCTATAAAAGAAAGCGACAGGTGGAACTTGTACCCCCAGGGAAGATGAACCTTTATCAGAGGTTTAGGCTTAACTTGATTAAGATAGCTGGGGAGTTAATGAAAACACTGTTAACGGTGTAATGTTAACCTAACAATGTTTTTAGGTAGACTTGTTGTTCTGTTCGGGAGAATAACAAGTGAGAATAGATTCGCGGGGATCTAGAAAGTTTTTACCGTTAGAGGTGTGATATTAACTTAACGGGTTGAATGTAGTCTTGTCAGAAGTGTGATGTTAACTTGACAAGAATGTGAGTCAGAGGTGTGATATTAACTTGACTCAGAAGCATTTCAGCTTACATTTGGGAAAACTGAAAGAGTTACTGTCATAGGTGTGATGTTTAACTTGGCAGTGAGGGTAATGCTAGAGGTGTAATTTTGAACTTGGCATTAGTCATCTCGACTTTAACAAGGAAGTCCGAGGGAAAGTCATGGCCTTAAGTGTATTGTTGAACTTAGCAATGACTTGAAAGCTAGAGATGTAGTATTAAACTTAACATCGTTCATTTCAGTTTCGATCTAGAAGTCTGAGGGAATATGACTGTCAGAGGTTTAATATTGAACTTAGCAGTAACTTGATTACTGTTAGAGGTGTAATGTTAACTTAACAGTATATTATCAGAGGTATGGTATTAACTTGACAATAATGGACTTGCGATATGAGCAGCTTTGAAGACTTGTCATTCTATTGATGAGAATTGGCAAGTGAAGTTTGAAGTGCTAGAGGTATAGTGTTAACTTGGCAAATTTGAAGGCTCACTACTCCGTATAGAGTTGACAAATAAGGTTTGTATTCAATAGGGAGTATTGAAAATTTTCATTACTAGAGGTATAGTGTTAACTTAGCAATGACTGTATTTTGTAGACCTCCATTCTGTGTATGAGAATTGGTAAGAGATTTTGAGGAGAGAGTGGAACTAAGTCCACTTAGGATTTTTAGCAAATCCTCAGCTATCAACGGATTTGAGGCGCCTTTACGAACTACCATTTGAGTTAGGCTAGCCATGCTATTCCCCTCAGCATGATGAGTTATCGAGGACTTATGTTGGGCTTAAAAGCCAACATTTTCCTCTACCTAACCGTCGGAGGCGTCGGATGTTAATGGAGATGGGAACATTAGAACCTAGGATTTTTAGCAAACCCTCAGCTGTCAACGGATTTGAGGTGCCTTTACCAACTACCGTTTGAGTTAGGCTAGCCATGCTATTCCCCTCAGTATGATGAGTTGTCGAAGACTTATGTTGGGCTTAGAAGCACAATTTTCCTCTATCCTTAACCGTCGGAGGCGTCAGATTTAATGGAGATGGGAACATTAGAACCCAGGATTTTTAGCAAACCCTCAGCTATCAACGGATTTGAGGTGCCTTTACCAACTATCATTTGAGTTGGGCTAGCCATGCTATTCCCCTCAGCATGATGAGTTGTCGAAGACTTATGTTGGGCTTAGAAGCCAACATTTTCCTCTATCCTTAACCGTCGGAGGCGTCAGATGTTAATGGAGATGCTATCTTGTTTTGATCAGAGGTGTACTTTTAACTTGATCAGAGGAGGAGTACTAATAAGGATAGTACTTCTTCAAGAACCTGCCATTGATCGGCATCATGAGTGTATCGTCATTTGAGGTATGAGGCGATATGATCCATTTGAGTAGACTGACTCTACAACAAATGGTCCTTCCCATTTGGGCTGGAGTTCCCTTTTGTCTTATGTGTCATTACCATAGGTCTTCTGACGGCTAAGACAAGATCGCCTTTCTTGAAAGTTCGCACTTTAACTTTCTTGTTGAAGGCTCTGGTAATCCGAGCTTGGTAGAGCTCGATTTTTTGTTGGGCTGCAGACGTTTGTCATCTAAGGCTTCCAATTCTTGGAGTCGCTGTCGATGCTTCTCCTCATTCGTCATCTCCGCTGTCAAGGCGACGCGTAGAGACGGAATTTGGATTTCTAGTGGAAGCACGGCTTCACATCCATATACCAGAGAAAATGGCGTAGTTTTAGTTGGGGTTCGCACAGTTATGCGATAGGCCCATAAGCATTCACCTAGCCTGTCGTCCCAGTCACGTTGACTTTTCGAGACGAATTTCTTGAGAAGTTTGCGATGGTCTTGTTGAAAGCTTCTGCGAGACCATTAGCGGCGGTAGTATGCCGTTGAGGACACACTCTGGATTCTGAACTTAGCGCAGAACCTCTGGAAAGCCTGACTGATGAACTGGAAGTCCATTGTCATGGACAATTCGCCGAGGTACCCAAAACGGTAAATGACGTGATGTTTGACGAATTTGATCACGTCAGATGACTTCACCTCCTTCAAAGGAACAACCTGCCCATTTGGAGAAGTAATCGGTTATGGCCAAAATAAACCGATGTCCTTTTGATGATGGAGGGCTGATAGGGCCAACTACATCCATCCCCCACATTTCAAATGGCCAGGTAGAGGTCGTAGGGTGAAGATACTCCGGCGCTTGATGGATGAAATCGCCATGCACTTGGCAGGCGTGACATCTTTTGGTATAAGTGATGGCGTCAGCGATCATTTTAGGCCAATAATATCCCAACCTTTGGAGTCGGTGTGCAAGTTTTGGGCCAGGTTGATGGGCTCCACACATGCCATCATGGGCTTCTTTCAATACCTCCTGTGCCTCCTTTTGCGAAAGGCAACGAAGCAAGATCCCGTCATGCGATCGACGATACAGTGTTCATGTGATCGCATTATAGTAGAATTTGGGGGCTTTCTTTCGAATGGCGGCCGCTTCTTTGGCGTCCTCTGGCAGGATACCATATAAGACATAGTCGATATAGGGAATCGCCAGTCTCTAGGCTCTGGACTGGTTGATGACTCAAGCGCTTCTTTGCCTTGACAATCTCCGTTGGCTCCCGGTAGTCCTCAAGAGCAATTCTCGGACAATACAGGTCATGGCTGTGGACAAATATCTTCTCTACTGTTCGGCTGGAAGGGCTAAGGAGGCAGCGAGGGATGCTAGTGCATCTGCATGCGCATTTTGCTTGTGTGGCACATGGTCAATGTAAAAGTTGGTGAACTTTTCAGCCATGTGGACAGTTGTGTTGTAATAGGGTACTAGGTCTTCATGTCTGACTTCATACTCCCCACGAACTTGGCTGACGATGAGTTTGGAGTCACCATATGCCTCGAGATTTAACGCCAATCATCAGCGAGTTGCATCCCAATCAGAAGGGCATTGTACTCCGCTACACTGTTGGAGCATGGTTCGGTTAACGAGACAGCTCGAGGAATCACATAGTTCTGTGGGGAGACGAGTACTACTCCTACTCCTGCCACTATATGTCCTTTTGGGCTTGTTCTCGATGCACCGTCAAAGAAAAGTTGCCACATTTGCCTTTCGAAGGATGTCTGAGTCTGGCAGGCTTCAGCGACCTCGTCTGGGAGATCCTCGTAAAGTTTGGCTGCCCTCGGATCTGGATACTCAACCAGGAAATCCGCCACCGCTTGACCCTTCACGGCTTTTTGTGGTAAAAAGTGCATTTCATATTGGGATAGCAATATGGCCCATTTTGCCAATCGGCCATTTAACGATGAAGGTTTTGTCATAAGTAACCTCAGGGGGTTGACTTTTGATATGACGTTTATAGTTTGGCCTACCAAATAGTGTGTTATGTGAATTAGGGCTTAACATCCCTCTTTCATGTAATGCATATGTGTAGGGAAGCTAACTTAGCGTCTTCCTCTTCATGAATGTATATAGCATATAATATTTATTGATCTTTGTTTACTTTCAATTGATATCAAGATGCTTCATTGACATATTTATCTATTGATATCATGTTGTTTATAGTCACCCCTTATTGACCTTGTTTTTGTTTTAGACAAAAAGGGAGAGAACATTGTTTTATTGTTTTGATTGACAAAAAGGGGAGAAAGATTTTTACCCTCTTTTTATTGTTTTTGATTGTTTACCCCTTGTTGATGATTGACAAAAAGGGGGAGAATAATTTGTGGTTTATATATGCATACTTTTGTTTTTGCATATATTAAGTTTTATTGGTATTTAGAGCATCTAGTGTTTTGTTAATGTTTTATTAATTTAATTGGTATCTAGAGCTTCTAGAATATGTTTTATGCATGTTGATGCTACATGTTTATATGCATACTTGTGTTTAGTTTTCTCATGCTTAACAATAAACAATAGATATGCATATATGTTTTGTTTTGCAAATAGAAGAAAAAGAATTTGAAGAATTTGATATGTTTTATCTCCATACATTTGCATACATATTTTTGAGCTTCATTGTCATATATTATTATTTGTTTATGCATGAGTTAAGGGGGAGCTTCTTTGAAGCTTAACTTTAATCCATGCATACATAACTCCATGAGTTTTGTCATCATCAAAAAGGGGAGATTGTTGGCCCAAAGGCCTTCCACCCTAGTTTGATGATGATTAACTCATGTAGTTATGTTTACTAATATTCTTGTGATTTTAAGTTTCAGATCATTAGCAAGATATTAGTTGGTGATTAGCTTCAACAAAAGAGTTTAGAAGCTTTTCATGGTGATTCCAGGGCCAAAGCTTCATGATCACACATTGCCTAGCCATGGATGGAGTTTTGGAGCAAGTCAACTTGAAGATGAAGATCATCAAGAAGACTTAGGTATCCATAGTTTAGTGTGTTTAGATCCATTTGTAAAGCTTAGTATAGTTGATATGCTCAAGTGCACAACACACAAAAGATTTATGTTTTGCATTTGGTTTTCATGAATAGTAGATCAAAACAAGTTTACTCTATTTCTATGTATATTAGATATGTTCTAGATATACATACATGTTTTAAACTTGCTAGACAAACTTATTTTGACTATCCTATTCATGTATTGAAAAATCAAGTTTGATAAAAATACAAGTTTTGTTTTTGATAAAATTTGCAAGACTCAAAAATGAATTGATATGATTGATATATGTCTTGAAATTTTTATCACAAGTTTGTGTTTCAATACAAAATGTTAAAACAAGTTTTGTGAATTTTTAGAAGACTTAAAAGATTTTTCAAAATATTTTTAAACTGTTTTTCTGACCCAGAATTCTGTTCCAGGCTTCAACCAGTCGACTAAGTCAACTGACCAAGTCGACTAGGCTGAAGTCGGTCGACCGGGACGGTCGACCGACGTGCACAAATCTGTGCACGTTTGGCAGCTTTGGGACGGTCGGACCCGGACGGTCGACCGATCTGAGAGCAGTGCTCTCTGTTTGTTTGGGTCGACCGGGCCGGTCGACCGTGGTTGCCCAACGGTCACATTTCTGACCGTTGGCGGTCGACCGGGCTGGTCGACCGTCAGCCTGTCAGGCTGCCACATCAGCCTAACGGCTAGTTTCTGGTTTGGCCTATATAAACCCATCTCTTTGGGTTTTTGGCCAAGGTTTTTACAAGAGAAAAAATCTCAGTTTTTCAGAGTTTAAAACAAGTTTTTAAAGAGTTTTTGCGCTTTAAACTTCTCATCTTTATTGTTTTGGGTTTTTGAAAAATCAAAGAAAACTAGGGTTTTGGGAGATTGTATTGATTTTCATTTTCTATCATTTACAAGAGATTTCCCTAGTAATTTTTCTTTGTTGCTTGTTTCCAAAAACACCTTGTTTCCACACTTGAGCTATCATACTATCCTAATCTATTAGGATCCTTGTTTTGTGGAAAAGAGAGAAAAAGAGAAGTGTTTGAGGTTAAGCCTCTAAGTTGTAAACCCTCATTGCTTTTGTTGTATCCCTCTTTGGTAGAGGTTGATCGGAGTGGTATTGAGTTTGGATCCCCTTCGGTAGAGGTGATTGTGTTGGTTGTATTGGCTACGAGCCTTATTCCTCTTCGGTAGAGGTGATTGTGTTGGTTGTATTGGCTACGGGCCTTATCCCTCTTCGGTAGAGGTGGATTGTGGTTGTATTGCCTCGGTGGCATTGAGAGAGGAGTTCGGTACTCCTATAGTAGATTGGAAATCCTACACAGTGGTGTAGGCAGGGATGTAGAGCTAGGGGCTCGAACCTCGAAACATATTCTTGTGTTTGCGTTTGATCCAATATCTCTCACTCTCTCTCTCATTTATTTGTGCAAAGCATCATTCATATCATCATATCATATTTGCTTGTGTTGAGCATAATTCATATTGCCATATCATTTCTATTTGCTAGTGTTGTGCCTTGCATTACTTTCATATTGCTATATCATTATATGCTTGGCTTGCTTGTGTGTGTGCCTCACTTATACTTAATCAACAAGAGCTTCACATAGCACCTCAACCATTTAAGGGAATCAAGAGGAGTTAGTCCAGAGCCCTTCACGGGGAATTCGGCTACACTTGTTGATTGTATTAAGTGTGTTGCAAAATTTGCATTAGCTTTCGCATTTAGCGCACTTAGCGCATTTAGTTCCTAGATTAGCACTTACACCTATTCACCCCCTCTAGGTGTTTTTCAATTGGTATCAGAGCAAGTGCTCCTGATACTTAGGCTTAACATCCTAGGAGTGAGATCCATTTATTGCTAATCTTGTTTGCATTTGCTTGTTTGCACACATATAGTTTACCATGGCCTTCATGACCCCACCTATGTTTGACCCTTCCAACATTCATGTTTGGAAGATTAGGATGACCGTTTATTTACAAACCCTAGGTCATAAAGTTTATCTTGCCATTACCAAGGAATCCTTCCTTAGTGATAGCAATTATATAGGGCCAATGCACAAGCCCTTGAGGCCATTAGAAGCACGCTTTTAAAAGATTATCTTATGCTTGTTTCTAATCTTGATTCCGCTTTTATAGTGTGGAACAAGTTGACGACAACCACCACCTCCAAGCTTCAAGAACAAATTCAATCGGAGGAGTCTAGTGGAGATGAATCCGAGCCGCAACAATGCTATACGGTCCAAGGGAATGACTCCCTTGAGGTACACTCGGAAACCCACTTAGATGATAATGAGTATGCTAGTTCTTCATGTGATGATTATGATGCTCATGCCTTAAATGAAGAACTATCGATTGTTTGTGAAAATTGATTGAAAAATATAACATTTTGAAAAAGAAAAGTCTAGGCATTAACAATGAAAATAAAAATTTGATTGCTAGACTTGATATTGTTTTGCAAGAGAAAGAGGAGATTGCTAATGAGAGGGATTCATTAAGATCTCAACTTAATCTTGTTTTAAATGAAAATAAAATTTTGAAAAATAAAAATGATTGTGAAGATGTTTTGAAGAAAAATGATTCTTTAACTTCAAAACTTGATTTTGTTTTAAAAAGTAACCATTCTTTGAAAAATGAAATTGAATTTATTTCAAAAGAATTAGAAATTTGTTTAAAGAAAAATAAATCTTTGAAAAATGATTTAGATTCTCATGTTTGCCATGCTAGGGTAGTTTCACCTAGATCACCTATTGCATGTGCCACCTCTTCTTTAATTAACAATGATATATCTTTGATTAAGAAGAGTGTTGATTGTTTGGGCTCCACTTTGAGCAATGTGTTGTTGGGCATACACGTTTGGAATCTTTGTTTCGAAAGAAACAAGTTCCATCTATTATTCATGCACACCCTCCACGGCATACACATGCTCCTCACGGACACCATCACACCATGTATGTTCATGTGTACACTTGAACACATTGTGGACGTAAGGGCCACCTTGCTAAATTTTGCTATGATAGAATACATGTTGATAATTTAGCAAAGAATTTTGTTTGGATTAGAGAAGGTACTAACCCCCATGGACCCAAAAGAGTATGGGTACCAAAGACCACCCCTCGTGTTTTTGATGTAGGTGTGGGCTCTCACATGACGTGAGAGTGATGACACCTTAGAGTGGATGCGTTCCAAGCTTAAAGGAAATCAATTGGATGCATCACTTTCAAGGGAAGATTTGGTGGAGAGGACCATCATGTTTTGGAGACAAGGAAAGTTGCTTCTTCGATTTTGGTAACAATCCTTACTCCCATTTATTGTTTACATGCTTTCCATGTTTATCTTTCATAGCATGTTTCATTGTTTAGTGATTAGTATGAAAATTCCATGCTTATTAGACTTGTGATATACATGTTTAGTCATTTTGAGACACTCATGTTTAATATGGATAAATTCTTTTGTGTTCTCACTATTTGGTTGATATTGCGTATATCATATTTCTAATAACATGTGGATATTCATAATAATCATGTTTAGTTTTATCATGATGATTTTTTTTATATATATTTGTTTTGATGCTTCATGTGTTGATTACATGTTTAGATGTTAGTTTTCATTAAGACTAGGTATATATTCGTGCATATAGTGGGCCACAAATAAATCTATATATGTTTAAACTTGATTGCTTATTTGTTCCCATTAAATGTGCTAGTATAGTCTAGTTTTGATGATTCATACATTTCAAACTTGTATTCCATTTTTGGATTGTTTTATGAGTTTTCACTTCATGTATATGTTTGTATTGCCAAACTTAAGATATACATGTATACCCCTTGAGTCATTTGCCTTTCATGCAAATCTATATATGGACTCAATTGTGTTTAGGGATATGTATGTATACTATTGTGTTGACAATTCATACATATACCATGAAATGAAATTTGTTTTTGGTGAAGATTTAGTTTTTCTTGTTTTTGTGTTTTAATTGTTTAACTTCATGTATACGTCTATCTTGTCCAAACTATTAGATATACATGTTTATCCTTTTGAGCCACGTGCCTTAATGCATATACTTTGTGGACTCGTTGTGTTTTGGATATGTATGTATACTTTAGTTTGTATTAGACATACATATGCCATGAAGATTAAATAAGTTTTGATGATTTTCATGTTTTCTTATTTCAAGGAATAATTGAGTTTAATGAAAAATTTTCATGATTATGATATTCACACTTTATTTGTACACTCACATTTATTGCTTGCTCATGTTTTGTTTTCATGAGTCATATTTATGCCTAATTGAATTAGAGTGTTGATTATCTTGTGGATTTCATGTTTTATGAAAAATTATTTTAGTTTATTCCTTACTTGAAGGATTTCGCACTAGTTAACAAGTTTTTCATTTTGACTAGTTCGTATTCTTCAATTTGGTAGTGATTTTCAACAAAACTACATTTTCAAATCTATCTTGAAAACCCCTACCATCTACGGGAGGTTGGATGGGAGTCCATGCCTTGTATGTTTATATTGAAAATCATTTTAAACTTGTGCATGAGATGGGTGGATTAGTTATATGAGTTATACCATGCTTTTATTGTTATGTCAATTGGTATCATTGAACCCTTTCAATTGGTATCAATTTGATTCTTTTGTATACTCATATGTTTATTGTGTATGTATATTTTCAATTGGTATCATCTATTGGTGATTGGTACTCATTCTATTTCATACACATATACTTGTTTTATTTGTGCTTAAGATATAAATTTTTCACACAAATGTTGTTCATGCTAGAGCTTGAGCTTCAACTTTATTTCAATTGATTTAGTTTTCAATTGGTATCTTAATTCAAGCCTATGCATAGCTTTTGTTGGTATTTCATAAAGGGGGAGAAAATTCGTTTTTCATATTTCAATTGGTATTTAGTTTTTCACTCCCTTGCTTTATGATAGAAAATAGTCATTTCAATTGTTTATATGACTTAAAAAGAAAAAATACTATCTTTTGATATCAAGATGTTTTGTGTTTTAAATTGGTATCTAAAAATTTTGTTTTAAGAAAAATATAAAAGTTTGATTTGTATTGACTATATGCATATAGATTCATGATGAGTGTATCTTGTATTGAAGAGCTTAACATCTCTTCTTTATGTGGTGCACGTGTGTAGGAGGAGCTTCACATCTCCTCTTATTCATTACATAATGTGTGTCATGTGAATTAGGGTTTAACATCCCTCTTTCATGTAATGCATATGTGTAGGGAAGCTAACTTAGCGTCTTCCTCTTCATGAATGTATATAGCATATAATATTTATTGATCTTTGTTTACTTTCAATTGATATCAAGATGCTTCATTGACATATTTATCTATTGATATCATGTTGTTTATAGTCACCCCTTATTGACCTTGTTTTTGTTTTAGACAAAAAGGGAGAGAACATTGTTTTATTGTTTTGATTGACAAAAGGGGAGAAAGATTTTTACCCCTCTTTTTATTGTTTTTGATTGTTTACCCCTTTGTTGATGATTGACAAAAAGGGGAGAATAATTTGTGGTTTATATATGCATACTTTTGTTTTTGCATATATTAAGTTTTATTGGTATCTAGAGCATCTAGTGTTTTGTTAATGTTTTATTAATTTAATTGGTATCTAGAGCTTCTAGAATATGTTTTATGCATGTTGATGCATACATATTTATATGCATACTTGTGTTTAGTTTTCTCATGCTTAACAAATAAACAATAGATATGCATATATGTTTGTTTTGCAAATAGAAGAAAAAGAATTTGAAGAATTTGATATGTTTTATCTCCATACATTTGCATACATATTTTTGAGCTTCATTGTCATATATTATTATTTGTTTATGCATGAGTTAAGGGGGAGCTTCTTTGAAGCTTAACTTTAATCCATGCATACATAACTCCATGAGTTTTGTCATCATCAAAAAGGGGGAGATTGTTGGCCCAAAGGCCTTCCACCCTAGTTTCGATGATGATTAACTCATGTAGTTATGTTTACTAATATTCTTGTGATTTTAAGTTTCAGATCATTAGCAAGATATTAGTTGGTGATTAGCTTCAACAAAGGAGTTTAGAAGCTTTTCATGGTGATTCCAGGGCCAAAGCTTCATGATCACACATTGCCTAGCCCATGGATGGAGTTTTGGAGCAAGTCAACTTGAAGATGAAGATCATCAAGAAGACTTAGGTATCCATAGTTTAGTGTGTTTAGATCCATTTGTAAAGCTTAGTATAGTTGATATGCTCAAGTGCACAACACACAAAAGATTATGTTTTGGATTTGGTTTTCATGAATAGTAGATCAAAACAAGTTTACTCTATTTCTATGTATATTAGATATGTTCTAGATATACATACATGTTTTAAACTTGCTAGACAACTTATTTTGACTATCCTATTCATGTATTGAAAAATCAAGTTTGATAAAAATACAAGTTTTGTTTTTGATAAAATTTGCAAGACTCAAAAATGAATTGATATGATTGATATATGTCTTGAAATTTTTATCACAAGTTTGTGTTTCAATACAAAATGTTAAAACAAGTTTTGTGGATTTTTAGAAGACTTAAAAGATTTTTCAAAATATTTTTAAACTGTTTTTCTGACCCAGAATTCTGTTCCAGGCTTCAACCAGTCGACTAAGTCAACTGACCAAGTCGACTAGGCTGAAGTCGGTCGACCGGGACGGTCGACCGACATGCACAAATCTGTGCACGTTTGGCAGCTTTGGGACGGTCGACCCAGACGGTCGACCGATCTGAGAGCAGTGCTCTCTGTTTGTTTGGGTCGACCGGGCCGGTCGACCGTGGTTGCCCAACGGTCACATTTCTGACCGTTGGCGGTCGACCGGGCCGGTCGACCGTCAGCCTGTCAGGCTGCCACATCAGCCTAACGGCTAGTTTCTGGTTTGGCCTATATAAACCCCATCTCTTTGGGTTTTTGGCCAAGGTTTTTACAAGAGAAAAAAATCCCAATTTTTCAGAGTTTAAAACAAGTTTTTAAAAGAGTTTTTGGGCTTTAAACTTCTCATCTTTATTGTTTTGGGTTTTTGGAAAATCAAAGAAAACTAGGGTTTTGGGAGATTGTATTGATTTTCATTTTCTATCATTTATAAGAGATTTTCCTAGTAGTTTTTCTTTGTTGCTTGTTTCCAAAAACACCTTGTTTCCACACTTGAGCTATCATACTATCCTAATCTATTAGGATCCTTGTTTTGTGAAAAGAGAGAAAAAGAGAAGTGTTTGAGGTTAAGCCTCTAAGTTGTAAACCCTCCTTGCTTTTGTTGTATCCCTCTTTGGTAGAGGTTGATCGGAGTGGTATTGAGTTTGGATCCCTCTTCGGTAGAGGTGATTGTGTTGGTTGTATTGGCTACGGGCCTTATACCTCTTCGGTAGAGGTGATTGTGTTGGTTGTATTGGCTATGGGCCTTATCCCTTTTCGATAGAGGTGGATTGTGGTTGTATTGCCTCGGTGGCATTGAGAGAGGAGTTCGGTACTCCTATAGTGGATTGGAAATCCTACACGGTGGTGTAGGCGGGATGTATAGCTAGGGCTCGAACCTCGAAACATATTCTTGTGTTTGCGTTTGATCCAATATCTCTCAACTTTCTCTCTCATTTATTTGTGCAAAGCATCATTCATATCATTATATCATATTTGCTTGTATTGAGCATAATTCATATTGCCATTTCATTTCTATTTGCTAGTGTTGTGCCTTGCATTACTTTCATATTGCTATATCATTATATGCTTGGCTTGCTTGTGTGTGTGCCTCACTTATACTTAATCAACAAGAGCTTCACATAGCACCTCAACCCATTTAAGGGGAATCAAGAGGAGTTAGTCCAGAGCCCTTCACGGGGAATTCGGCTACACTTGTTGATTGTATTAAGTGTGTTGCAAAATTTGCATTAGCTTCCGCATTTAGCGCACTTAGCGCATTTAGTTCCTAGATTAGCACTTACACCTATTCACCCCCTCTAGGTGTTTTTCACCCTAATGAAGTCTGAGTCTATAAGCTTTCTGATTTCTGATTGAATTGCCTCCATCATTTCTGGACGGAACCGTCGCTGTTATTGTTTGATAGGCTTTTTGTCCGTATTAATATTGAGGCGGTGCATGGCCACTCGAGGATCAAGTCCAGGCATATCCTCGTAATTCCAGGCGAAGACGTCTATATATTCTTGCACAAGAGATATTAGACTCTTTTTCTCCGAAGGAGACAGGCCGTCGCTTATAAAGATGGGCTTAGGATTAGCCTCATCTCCTAGATTGATCTGGACAACCTTATCTTCTGTGGGTGGCTCACGCTGTTCGAAGTGGGTATCCCAAAGATTGTTCAAGTGTTGGATCCAAGGATCTGCATCGGATTGGATCATTTCTTCATCTCCGTCTTTCAGGTGGCTTGTTGAAACTATATTCACTGAAAGTTCTCTGAAGATGTTGCCGACACTAACATCTGACTCCCATGATGACGTGCCCGATGAGTAATCATGGCATAATGACTCTTCAAGCTCAGAAGCTGACGGGATCGGAGTTGACACATAGCCTAACCCCCTGCGAGTCAGATGATAATAATCAGGGGTTTTTCCTTTTGGCACAAAGATCGGAGTAGCGTTCTTCTTCCTTTGCCGAAGTTCAACCCTGATCCGCTTGTCAGATCATACCCCATGTTTTTCATCATTGTGAGTGCCTTTGGTTCATAATGACCGAACTGAGGGGATTCCTGCTCGCCTTCTGATTCTTCACGGGTCATCGGTTCGGATTCAATTCGTCCGAAAAGAATTGGTTTTTGGCATTTTCGTCTCGCTGGAACCATGAATATTGATTTTTACGCATCGTCGGCATCTTGGTGCGTTTCAAAGGACGACTTCACTGGTACATGCAATGATGTCAAAGCACCCATTGCCGACCAGAGATCGTTGTCGACTTTGGTACTAGTGTCTGACGGCACTGAATCAGAGGCAAACACAGAGAAATACGCCAGATCTAAGTCTTTATTAATATACCATCCGCCTACATCATCAGCGGAGGTATTATCAACATCGGGCTTATTAATGCCTGTTACAAGTGGATCTAGTTCCCTCATGCACTCCTCTTTTTCCGGCTCGGTGTCGGCTTCATTACCAGAGTCGGGCTCCTCTGGTTGCGGGATTTCATCTGTTTCCACAGATTCTTGATATAGGAGAGAATTGGTGAAATAATTCTCAACTCCCTTGAACGGATGCCTTTCGGCAATCAACGTTCGCACCTTTCCACTCCCGTCGATGTATTTCATGACTTGGTGGAGGGTAGAGGGAACGATAGAATTGCGATGAATCCATGGTCGACCAACATCAAATTGTAGGAGGTGTCGGAATCTATGACGTAGCATGTCACCTCCGACCGTAGGTCCCCAATCTGGCATTTAAGCTTGACCTTCCCCATTGGACGGGTACTATTGGCATTGAACCCATAAATAGTAGTCTGGGTGGCGCTCAAACGGTGAGTAGGAATCCCGAGATGTTGCATGACTCGGCGAGGCATAATGCTCAATGCAGACCCGGGATCTACCTGAATACGGTTCACCTCAGATGATCCAATATACCCCGCGAAGTAAAGGGGTCGATCATGTTTCCCTTTGACTTTCTTCATATCATCTGCCGTGAAGGTGATGCAGGGAACATTTTGGGAGGTATGGAGGCAATCCTCTACATCTTCCTCCTTTGGTCGGATCGGCACCTGAGTCATGAAGGCCTCAGCATTAGCGAGGGCCTCCATTAGAGCTTCTCTGGTTGACTTCGATAGCCTGAGGAGCTCATAAAGAGTAATTCGGGCCGGTATATTGGCCAGTTGAGCCAAGACATCAAAGCGATAAGGTGCTGTGGATCCTTCCGCGACGTCTTTCGAAAGAACTCTGAAAAACCGAAGCTCTTTCTGTTTCTCCACAGGTTGCTTTATGGAGGGCTTGGCTGACTCTGCAGCGGGTCTTGGAGGAGCTACCGCCATTTCGTCATACTTTTCAAATACGACTGCCCTGAACGGGTTTTCGCCACCAGTTGACTGGGTTCTGTGGCTAAGACTATCGTCTCCTCTTCCGAATCGGTCAGTGAGGGAACATCAGTCTCTGCTTCCCGAGAAGTGGCACATACCACATTATAGGATGTAGCCTTTGTTTTGGCTTTGGACTTTCTGCTGGTTACAGTGGTCCATTGCTGGTCATCCACAAGGTCGGGATGAACCCACATGACTTCTCCCTGAGGTGTGAAAACGGGTACCAGGCCCTTCTCTTGCTGTTGGTGAGGGTCTGTGTTGACCATTCGCAGCTCTCCTTTTGGGACAGGGACTACTCCAGAGGGTGTTGGAGGTTGCCTTCCAAACTGGAGGAATGACGTCATATTGGCCGCCACCTTCTTCTGCTCTGGACGGAGTTTTAATACTTTCGCGTCAATCAGAGCCTGAAGGATGTCCTTGAAGACATAACAGCTCTTAGTGGGGTACCCCAACATCCTGTGATACATGCAGTAATTGGGATTATCGGTTTTACCGACTTCTTCAGGGCGCCTAGCTTCAGGAAGCTTCAGTCGGTAGCTCTTGTTGAGAAGTTTGAAGAGCGAGTCGACATGTTCATCCTTGAAGGAATACTGCTTGCTGGCGCGTGGTTGGCTTGAAGAACCACTTCCCTTGACTGGTTGAGGTTTGACAGGGGATTTGGTCTCTGCTGCCAAGTTATCCTTCCGTTTGGCTTGGAGGGATGTGTCTGGCGCACGCCTCGTTGGCCTTTTAGGGCTAGTTTGTTCTCTTCTGCCCTGACCCGAGTGACGATTTCTTCAGCCTGTTCACCTTGTTGGATCAACTGCTTCCAGGTGCGGCTTTTGGCACTCCTATTTGGGCAAGGAGCGAAGTTTGGAGATTATGGCGACATGTTTCCACCAGGGTGACCTGGGTCATACCGCTTGGACATCGGAGTGCTACGTTCCGAAATCTTTCTACGAAAGACTTAACGGACTCTCCCTTTCGCTGCTTGGTGGCTAAAAGGGTAGGCATGTTTACCTCCGAGTCATCTTCAAAGAAGCATGTTAGAAAGAGCTTCTCCAAGTCGCCCCAATTCTTGATGGAGCCCTCTGGGAGCTTCATGAACCATTCAAAGGCAAGCCCTTTTAGGGTGCCGATGAACAAGCGTGCTAGAATGGCATCATTATCTACCACATTCCCTGTTTGGGATTTAAAGTAGTAGATATGCTGGTTCGGTGAACCTTTCCCATCAAATGCTTGGAGGGTTGGAGCCTTGAACTTGGGCGGGTATGGAGCCAGGTCCCACTCGGCCGGATATGGCCGGACCACTCCTGCTTCTTGGAGGCCTTTTCGGTTGGTAAGGGCCTCAAGACGTTGCTCCAACTGATTCATTCTTTTAGAATGAACCTTTCCCTAGTCTTGGTCGTCCTTCTCCTGTGACAAGGACTTAGACGAATCATAAGTAGACCGCTCATTCTTCTCTATACGTCCTGAGGACGAGCTTTCCCCCTCTTTTTGTTTTCCTTTAGACTTCTTAGAGGAGGCTTTGTTAGTTGACTTCCTCTTGTCTTCAAGCAACTGTGCGAGTATCTGCTTGAGGGAGTCGATAGATTCTTGCTGAGCGCGAATCATCTCGAATTGTTCCTTCTGGACCTGGGCTTGCTGCTCCAAGCGCCGGCGGTCTCCTCAGGAGTGCTAGTCATGTATATGTAGGCCTCTTTCTTCATGGAGGAATTTGAAGCCTGCGACTCTGCAATAGCGGAATGCGAGTCATTCACCTCAATGCCCCTAGCTAGAGCATTGTAGTCAATCGGGGGAATTGCCCCGGTCCGGGGCGAGTGTGCCGGTACACTCCTTCCGGTTCTGTGTCAGACTCATCATCAGAACTAATTGCAGGTTGTTTTCCTCTGCTCTTGCTTATCATGTTTGCAGTGAGCTCTGAATATTCAGTGTTAGAGAAAATCCTCCTCCTGTGGGAGCGACTTCTCTTAGCTGATCGGGGAATCAGGGTCAGCTGTCTAACTAGAGACTGCTGGTTTGCACCTGAATTGCAACGGCACTCAGAAAGCATCGTGATAAGCCGTTGGCAGCAACATGACGAAGTGATCTGATTAGCACTTCTTTTCTTTGTCAAATAATCTCTCAGATCCGTGGGAGGAGGATCAAAGAGATTAGCCTCGCAATGTCGAGGGCGGGAGGCATCCTTGCTGCATACAGCCAGGACGCGTGATTCAGAGACGCGGTTCTCGCGTCGTGGCTTCAGGATGCGCGTCTGACGTCTCTGCTGAGAAGAGACGCGACTATCGCGCTGCTGATTATTGCGTCGGGGCAGAGACGCTTGAGAGATGCAGGGCAGCTGGGCCCCATGCCTAGAGGAGCGTGCCTCTTGTACTTGACGAGGCGCGCAAGCTTCGCTTTGGCGTCTGGGGAGTGGGGCTTCGAGGGGCCAACTTGGTGAACCTCACGTTTGGGTTGCCAAACGCGGATTTCGCGTGCCGGATGTGGTGCGGTAGAGACGCCGGTTTGGACCTTGCGTCCTGCGTCAGTTGGACGATCAGCTGTTCCAACTTGCAGTTGACGCGCACACCTCCTCTGTCGGCGCTCAGCGTTCCGGTTACGTCGTGGGGGTTGAGAGAAACCAACGACGGCCTGGTGCTGAGGGAGAGGATGGATTGGCTGGACACCAGAGAACTTGACCATGCGGGTCTCCTGAGAGACGTTGGTGAAAAACACCTAGAGGGGGGGGGGTGAATAGGTGTAAGTGCTAATCTAAGAAACTTAATGCAAACTAAGTGCGCTAAATGCGGAAGCTAATGCAAATCTTGCAACACTCTTAATACAATCCAACAAGTGTAGCCGAATTCCCCTTGCGAGGCTCTGGACTAACTCCTCTTGATTCCCCTAGATATGGGTTGAGGTGCTATGTGAAGCTCTTGTTGGATGAGTATAGGTGATGCACAAACACACAAGCAATTCAAGCAATATGCACACACAATCAAGCCAAGCAATCAAGGATATAGCAATATGAATTAATGCAAGGCAATATGAAATATGCTCAACACAAGCAAATATGATATGAAGTATGATGCTTTGCACAAAGTAAATGAGAGAGAGTTAGAGAGACAATGGGAGCAATCGCAAACACCGAGATTTGTTTCGAGGATCGAGCACCTTGCTCTACATCCCCGCCTACACCACCGTGTAGGATTTCCACTATCTCAACTCCCACCGAGGGAACCTCTACCAAAGAGGATTTCTTACAACTCTAGGAGTACCGAACTCCTCTCTCAAACAACAACCTCCACCGAGGCCCAACAACCAACAACAACAACAACAACCTCTACCGAAGAGGTTTACAACCAAACTCAATCACCTCTACCGAAGAGGGATCCAAACCAACAACCCAATACAACAATCTCCACCTCTACCAAAGAGGGAGCAACTCAAGAAATCAAGGATTTACAACAAGTGGTATATTTCAACCACAAACCTCTTTCCTTTTTCTTTTTCCACAAAAACAAGATCCTAAATAGTTTAGGATAGAAGATATAGCTCAGTGTGGAATCAAAGTGTTTTTGGAAACAAGCAACAAAGAAAAACTACTTGGAAAATCTCTTGTATATGATAGAAAATGAAATACCAAATCAAAATCCCAAAGCCTAGTTTTCTTTGATTTTCCAAAAACCCAAAACAAATAAAGATGAGAAGTTTTTAAAGCCCAAAAACTCTTTTTAAAACTCTTTAAACACTTCAGAAAACTGGAATTTTTCTCTTAGAAAACTTGGCCAAAATCCCCAAAGAGATGGGGTTTATATAGCCCCTATACAAAACTAGCCGTTAGGCTGATGTGGCAGCCTGACAGGCCACCGGTCGACCGGGTCCGGTCGACCGCCAACGGTCAGAATTATGACCGTTGGGCAACTGCGGTCGACCGGCCCGGTCGACCCAAAAAACCAGAGAGCAGAGCTCTCATCTCAGTCGACCGTTATGTTTATGCATATATATGTTTTAATCTCAAGAATCTCAAGAATATTAAGTTTAATTGATTTATAGAGTTTGCTTTGTAATTGGTATCTAGAGCTTATTTTGTTTTGAATATTCCATTTGATATCTAGAACCATTTATTGTTTATGCATATGCATGTTTCATGTTTAATATTCATTGCATATATTATTGTTTATCCCTATGCATGAGTTAAGGGGGAGCTTCTTTGAAGCTTAACTTAATCGATGCATATATAACTCCATGAGTTTTGTCATCATCAAAAAGGGGGAGATTGTTGGCCCAATGGCCTTCCACTCTAGTTTTGATGATGATCAACTCATGTAGTTATGTTTACTAATATTATTGTGTTTCTAAGTTTCAGATCATTAACAGGATATAGTTGGTGATTAGCTTCAACAAGGAGTTTAGAAGCTTTTCATGATGATTCCAGGCCAAAGCTTCAAGATCACACATTACCTAGCCCTTGGATGGAGTTTTGGAGCAAGTCTACTTGAAGATGAAGATCATCAAGAAGTCTTAGGTATCCTAGTTTAGTTAGTGTGTTTTAGATCCATTTGTAAAGCTTAGTATAGTTGATATGCTCAAGTGCACAAAACACACACGTTTCATGATTTGGTTTTTTGGTTTTCATGAATAATAGATCAAAACAAGTTTACTTTATACCTATGTATATTAGATATGGTCTAGATATACATACATGCTTTAAACTTGCTAGACAAACTTATTTTGACTATCCTATTCATGTTTTGGAAAAATCAAGTTTGACAAAATACAAGTTTTGTTTTTGATAAAATTGGCAAGACACAAAAATGAATTGATATGTTGATATATTGTCTTGAAATTTTTATCACTTGTTTGAGTTTCAATATAAATGATAAAACAATTTTTATGGTATTTTTAAAAGAGATAAAAGATTTTTTAGAAAATATTTTTCCAAATTTTCTGACCTTGTTTCTGTGCCTAACAGACGTGCACGTCTGTGCACGTCGGTCGACCCGAACGGTCGACCGGCCCTTGGTGCGATCGACCGTCAGGGTCGACCGACCAGCCTGTCAGCACAAAAACAAGGTCAGAAAATTTGGAAAAATATTTTCTAAAAAATCTTTTATCTCTTTTAAAAATACCATAAAAATTGTTTTATCATTTTATATTGAAACTCAAACAAGTGATAAAAATTTCAAGACAATATATCAACATATCAATTCATTTTTGTGTCTTGCCAATTTATCAAAAACAAAACTTGTATTTTGTCAAACTTGATTTTTCCAAAACATGAATAGGATAGTCAAAATAAGTTTGTCTAGCAAGTTTAAAGCATGTATGTATATCTAGACCATATCTAATATACATAGGTATAAAGTAAACTTGTTTTGATCTATTATTCATGAAAACCAAAAAACCAAATCATGAAACGTGTGTGTTTTGTGCACTTGAGCATATCAACTATACTAAGCTTTACAAATGGATCTAAAACACACTAAACTAAACTAGGATACCTAAGACTTCTTGATGATCTTCATCTTCAAGTAGACTTGCTCCAAAACTCCATCCAAGGGCTAGGTAATGTGTGATCTTGAAGCTTTGGCCCTGGAATCATCATGAAAAGCTTCTAAACTCCTTGTTGAAGCTAATCACCAACTAATATCCTGTTAATGATCTGAAACTTAGAAACACAAGAATATTAGTAAACATAACTACATGAGTTGATCATCATCAAAACTAGAGTGGAAGGCCATTGGGCCAACAATCTCCCCCTTTTGATGATGACAAAACTCATGGAGTTATATATGCATGGATTAAAGTTAAGCTTCAAAGAAGCTCCCCCTTAACTCATGCATAGGGATAAACAATAAATATATGCAATGAATATTAAACATGAAACATGCATATGCATAAACAATAAATGGTTCTAGATATCAAATGGAATATTCAAAACAAAATAAGCTCTAGATACCAATTACAAAGCAAACTCTATAAATCAATTAAACTTAATATTCTTGAGATTCTTGAGATTAAAACATAATATATGCATAAACATAAGCATGCATATAAAACTTCATAAATCTTTCTCCCCCTTTTTGTCAATCATCAACAAAGGGGTAATCAAAACCATAAATAAAACGAGGGTAAAAATCTTTCTCCCCTTTATGTCAAACAAAACAATAAAAGACAATGTTCTCCCCCTTTTTGTCTAAAACAAAAACAAAGTCAATAAGGGGTGACTTTAAAAACATGATATCAATTGAAAATATGTCAATGAAGCATCTTGATACCAAAAGAAAATAAATAAGGATAATAAGTGTTATATGCTATATACATTCATGAAGAGGAAGACGCTAAGTTAGCTTCCCTACACATATGCATTACATGAAGGAGGGAAGTTAAGCCCTAATTCACATAACACACATTATGTAATGAATAAGAGGAGATGTGAAGCTCCCCCTACACACGTGTACCACATAAAGAAGAGATGTGAAGCTCTTCAATACACAATACACTCAACATGAGTCTATATGAAGAGATGTTAAGCTCTCCTTACATATAAGCAATACAAATCAAAATTTTGAATATTTTCTTTAAACAAAATTTTGGAAATACCAATTGTAATTAAACATAAGTCTTGAATTCTTAAACATGAATCTTGAAACCAAAACAAATTTTGAATTTCTTAAATATGATACCAATTGTAAATATTTTACCAATTGAAAAGATTTTACATAGAAACATTGATACCATTGTAAGAATTGTTCATTTTAAAACATATAAACAAATTTGATGTTGATATCATATGTTTAAAATAACACTTTTAATCATAAAGTGTGGGAGTACAAATACCAATTGAAATACAAAATCAAATTTCTCCCCCTTTATGAAATACAAACTAAAATATGCATAGTCTTGCTACCAATTTAAAAGTAATCAATTGAAACAAAAGTGAAACTCAAGGTGTTGGGTCATGCTAGAGCTTGAGTAAACAAAAACTAAAATTTGTGATTTTTTTTTTTGAACACAAATAAAACATATATGTATGAAAATTTAGATACCAATAGAAATTGATACCATTGAAATTAAAATCATACATACATACAATACAATATGAGTATACAAGAGGATCAAAGATGATACCAATTGAAAGAGTTCAATGATACCACTTGAATCAAAAGCATGTGTATATCTCATATCATCTACCACCCAATCAAGGTTCAAGTTTTAAATGATTTTCATTTTAAAGCATACATGACCATGATCTCCCATCCAACCGCCCTTAGAAGGTAGGGGTTTTCAAAAATAGATTTGAAAATTTAGTTTTGTTTGAAAATCTCTACCATATGAAGAATATCGCAACTAGTTAAATGGAAAAATTTGTTAACTAGTACGAAATCCTTCAAGTAAGGAATAAAACAAAATTGTTTTTCATAAACATGGAATCCACATCATATCAAACACTCAAGTTCAATTAGGCATAAATAAGACTCATGAAAACAAAACATGAGCAAGCAATAAATGTGAGTGTAAAAATAAAATATGAAGATCATAATCATGAAAATAGGCAATAAGCTCAATTATTCCTTAAAACACGAAATCATCAAAACTATCTAATCTTCAAGGCATATGTATGTCTAATACAAACTAAAGTATACATACATATCCAAAACATAACGAGTCCACAAAGGTATATGCATGAAGGCACGTGGCTCAAAAAGGATACTCATGTATAGTCAATAGTTTGTATAAGATGGACATATACATGAAGTTAAATATAAATACATGAAAAAACTTGAAAAAACTAATTTTCATTAAAATAAAATTTCATTTCAAGGTATATGTATGAATTGTCAAACATGAAGTATACATACATATCCCTAAACACAATTGAGTCCATAAATAGATTTGCATGAAAAGCAAATGACTCAAGGGGTATACATGTATATCTTAAAGTTTGGCAATACAAACATATACATGAAGTGAAATACACAATCATAAAACACATTCAAAAATGAGAATACAAGTATAAGATGTATGAATCATCAAAACTAGACTATACTAGCACATCTAATGGGTTCAAATAAGCAATCAAGCCCAAACATATATAGATTTATTTGTGGCCCACTATTTGTACAAGTATAAATCCTAGTTTTAATGAAAATTAACATCTAAACAAGTAATCTTAACATGAAGCATCAAAACACAATAAAGAAATCACCATGATAAAACTAAAACATGATTATTATATAAATTCTCATGTATTAGATTCATGATGTACATTATAGTTTAAACAAAAGTGAGAACACTAAGTATGGGATCATATAAGCATGTGTGTCTCAAATACTATACATGTATGTCAAGGATCTAATAAACATGGAATGAACATACTAATCCATAGACATCAAAAACATGCTATAAACAAAGAATATTAAAAGCATGTAAACAATAAATGGGAGTAAAGGATTGTTACCAAAACCGAAGAAGCAACTCTCCTTGTCTCCAAAACATGGTGGTCATCTCCACCAACCTTCCCTTGAAAGTGATGCATCCATTTTGATTTCCATGAAGTCCGGAACGCATCCACTCCAAGGTGCTAACACTCTCACGTCATGTGAGAGCCCACACCTACATCAAAAACTTTAGGGATGGTGGTCTTTGGTACCCATACTCTTTTGGGTCCATGGGGGTTAGTACCTTCTCTAACCCAAACAAACTTCTTGGCTAAATTTTCAACATGTAAACGATCATAGTAAAATTTAGCAAGATGGCCTTTTCGGCCACAATGTGTACATGTGTACACATGAGCATACATGTGTTGACGGTGTCCGTGTGGAGCATGTGTATGCCGTGGAGGGTGTGCATGCATAAAAGTTGGAACTTGTTTCTTTCGAACCAAGGTTTCCAACCGTGTATGGTTCTTAGCACATTGGCTCATAGTGGAGCCCAAACAATCCATTTTCTCCTTCAACATATTTATATCATTTTTAATCATAGAAGAAGTGGAGCATGCAAGGGGTGATCTAGGTGAAACTACCCTAGCATGGCAAGCATGTTCATCAATCTTATTTTTCAAAACAACATTTTCTTTAAACATGCATCCAAATCTTTAGAAATTGAAGCAATCTTAATTTTCAAAGAATCATTTTCTTTTAAAACAAAATCAACTTTTGAAGACAAGTTTTCATTTTTCTTCAAAATAGCAAGGCAATCATTTTTAGACTTTAAAAATTCATTTTCTTTAAGTGCAAGTTCCAATTGAGATCTCAATGAATCCCTTTCATTATAGGCCTCAACCTTTTCTTGCAAAACACAATCAAGTCTAGAATGCAAACACTTATTTTCTTTTTCAATATCTAGACTTTTCTTTTTCAAAATCTTATATTTTTCAATTAGTTTTTCACAAACAATAGATAGTTCTTCATTTAAGGCATGGGGATCAACATAATTATTTGAAGAACTAGCACAATCATTACTATCTAGTTGAGATTCCGAATGTACCTCAAGGGAGTCATTCCCTTGGATCATATAGCATTGTTGTGGCTCGGATTCTCCGCTAGATTCCTCTTCTTGGATTGGCAATTGAAGCTTGGAGGTGGTGGTTGTTGTCAACATGTTCCACACTGCAAAAGCGGAATCAAGATTAGAAACACACATAAGATAATCTTTAGGTAATGTGCTTCTAATAGCCTCTAGGGCTTGTGCATTGGCCCCTATATGATTACCATCACCAAGATAACATCTCTTGGTGGCGGCAAGGAAGACATGCAAACCTAGGGTCTTTAGGTACATGGACATCCTATACTTCCAAACATCAATGTTGGAAGGGTCAAAACTAGGTGGGGTCATGAAGTCCATGGTATAAACTAAATATGTGCAAACAATCAAATGCAAATGTAGATTAGCAAGCAAATGGATCTCACTCCTAGGATGTTAAGCCTAAGTATCAGGAGCACTAGCTCTGATACCAATTGAAAAACACCTAGAGGGGGGGTGAATAGGTGTAAGTGCTAATCTAAGAGACTAAATGCAAACTAAGTGCGCTAAATGCGGAAGCTAATGCAAATCTTGCAACACTCTTAATACAATCCAACAAGTGTAGCCGAATTCCCCTTGCGAGGCTCTGGACTAACTCCTCTTGATTCCCCTAGATATGGGTTGAGGCGCTATGTGAAGCTCTTGTTGGATGAGTATAGGTGATGCACAAAAACACAAGCAATTCAAGCAATATGCACACACAATCAAGCCAAGCAATCAAGGATATAGCAATATGAATTAATGCAAGGCAATATGAAATATGCTCAACACAAGCAAATATGATATGATATGAAGTATGATGCTTTGCACAAAGTAAATGAGAGAGAGTTAGAGAGACAATGGGAGCAATCGCAAACACCGAGATTTGTTTCGAGGTTCGAGCACCTTGCTCTACATCCCCGCCTACACCACCGTGTAGGATTTCCACTATCTCAACTCCCACCGAGGGAACCTCTACCAAAGAGGATTTCTTACAACTCTAGGAGTACCGAACTCCTCTCTCAAACAACAACCTCCACCGAGGCCCAACAACCAACAACAACAACAACAACCTCTACCGAAGAGGTTTACAACCAAACTCAATCACCTCTACCGAAGAGGGATCCAAACCAACAACCCAATACAACAATCTCCACCTCTACCAAAGAGGGAGCAACTCAAGAAATCAAGGGTTTACAACAAGTGGTATATTTCAACCACAAACCTCTTTCCTTTTTCTTTTTCCACAAAAATAAGATCCTAAATAGTTTAGGATAGAAGATATAGCTCAAGTGTGGAATCAAAGTGTTTTTGGAAACAAGCAACAAAGAAAAACTACTTGGGAAATCTCTTGTATAAGATAGAAAATGAAATACCAAATCAAAATCCCAAAACCTAGTTTTCTTTGATTTTCCAAAACCCAAAACAAATAAAGATGAGAAGTTTTTAAAGCCCAAAAACACTTTTTAAAACTCTTTTAAACACTTCAGAAAACTGGAAAATTTTCTCTTAGAAAACTTGGCCAAAATCCCCAAAGAGATGGGGTTTATATAGCCCCTATACAAAACTAGCCGTTAGGCTGATGTGGCAGCCTGACAGGCCACCGGTCGACCGGTCCGGTCGACCGCCAACGGTCAGAATTATGACCGTTGGGCAACTGCGGTCGACCGGCCCGGTCGACCCAGAAAACCAGAGAGCAGAGCTCTCATCTCGGTCGACCGTCCCGGTCGACCGTGTCTGTGCCTAACAGACGTGCACGTCTGTGCACGTCGGTCGACCCGAACGGTCGACCGGCCCTTGGTGCGGTCGACCGTCAGGGTCGACCGACCAGCCTGTCAGCACAAAAACAAGGTCAGAAAATTTGGAAAAATATTTTCTAAAAAATCTTTTATCTCTTTTAAAAATACCATAAAAATTGTTTTATCATTTTATATTGAAACTCAAATAAGTGATAAAAATTTCAAGACAATATATCAACATATCAATTCATTTTGTGTCTTGCCAATTTTATCAAAAACAAATCTTGTATTTTGTCAAACTTGATTTTTCCAAAACATGAATAGGATAGTCAAAATAAGTTTGTCTAGCAAGTTTAAAGCATGTATGTATATCTAGACCATATCTAATATACATAGGTATAAAGTAAACTTGTTTTGATCTATTATTCATGAAAACTAAAAAACCAAATCATGAAACGTGTGTGTTTTGTGCACTTGATCATATCAACTATACTAAGCTTTACAAATGGATCTAAAACACACTAAACTAAACTAGGATACCTAAGACTTCTTGATGATCTTCATCTTCAAGTAGACTTGCTCCAAAACTCCATCCAAGGGCTAGGTAATGTGTGATCTTGAAGCTTTGGCCCTGGAATCATCATGAAAAGCTTCTAAACTCCTTGTTGAAGCTAATCACCAACTAATATCCTGTTAATGATCTGAAACTTAGAAACACAAGAATATTAGTAAACATAACTACATGAGTTGATCATCATCAAAACTAGAGTGGAAGGCCATTGGGCCAACAGTTGGCGCGTGTGTCACACATGGCGTGATTGGCCACCACATCCCTTACAGCAGTTGCCTCTGAGAGAGGCTCAGAGCGGATTTCGGGGCAACTCCCCGTAGAGACCCTGCGGTAGGCGCGGGCTTTTGGGCTCTTGGAGCCGAAGAGAGGAACTCCTCGTACTTTTCCTGGTCGAATTCTACGACAAGTGATTCGACCGTCTTCCCCTTGTAGAGGACGTCACCTTGCGCCACAACTTGTTCATCAGTAACAAAAGTCGTCCCCAGTGGAGTCGCCATCTCTTGTTTGGTACGGAGAAAATTCGGTGTAAAGTTTCCTTGAATCAACTGAAAGATTACAACGGACTAATGCTCCGACTACAAGGGAGGGAAGATGTTGAGTCTTGAATCTCCCCTTTGTTTAGTGCTGGGTTCTTCAAGTGTTCTTCAAGTGGCGATGGAAAGTGAATCTTATTTTCCGTTGACCGGGTGAACGTAGAGAACTTCTGGGGATCTTCTCTTCGGATGGTAGACGGAGTAACACTGCTCTGTCGACCGAAATCTCAAAGAGATTGTAGGTAAAGATTAACTTGTACGCAGCAAGTCAGCTGAAGAGTTAGACTCTCTTTCCTTCTCTGTGGAAGCTCTCAAGTCAAGCTCTTTTTTGATCTCTCTAAAGAATCTCCCCAAATCCCCCTCTTCTCCATAGCAACGGGGCTATTTATAGAGGTTTCAGGGGCGTACGTGCCTCCTAAAAAAAACTCCATAATGGGGGTTAACTTTTCCCGTTATGTGGGCCGTGATTGACCCTATAACTGGGACGGTTACAACTGAGACGCGTGTTTCGACCCTCGCGCCTTGGTGCTGCTGAGACGCGGGTTTCGACCCTCGCGCCTTGGTGCTGCTGAGACGCGATTTTCGACCCTCGCGCCTTGGTGCTGCTGTGCTGGCTGAGACTAGCCCTGCGTCTGGAGTTTGGGACTCTGCCTTTGATGACTTGTCTTTAATGATTTTTAGACAGCCTACAGGTTTGAAGCCTGCATCTTAGCATCACTGCAAAGCCAAGACGCGGGGCTCGAAGCCCGCGTCTCAGCAGAGCTTGAAGGCCGCGTCTCATGCGCGAAGCTCGATACAATACCATCGCGGTGCCTAAACGCGAAGCTCAAGACCACGTCCAGCGTTACCTCAATGACTAAACACAGGGCTCAAGCCCGCGTTCTAACTGCAGAGGACCCTGCGTCTCAGTTATAACTACCTAATTACTGGGTCAAGTACTACCCATATAATAAGGGGAGTTAACCCCATTATGGAGGATTTTTAGGGGACAGTTTTACCCCTGAAACCCCTATAAATAGCTCAGTTTTTTATTGAAAAGGGTCAGAATTTTTAGCTGAGAAATACTGATAAAAAGTTAAACGCTTCTACCAACTTACTGAGTTTAAGTTTTTACCTAAGTCTCTTTGAGATTTCATTAGATAGGAGCAGTGTTACTCCATCTTGATCCAAGGAGAAGACTTTTAGATGAGCTTGACGTTCACCCAGTCAACAATCACTTTCCACTACTACACAAAGAACCCAACCTTAAATAAAGAGAATATCTGAGTTTGAGTGTCTTCTCTCTTTTGTAGTTAGGATTTGAGTTGTTGTAATTTTTCATTGATTCAAGAAAATTTACAATACACTTTCAACATTCCTCCCGGTATAAGAGATGGTGACTCCGCTGGGGATCTCATTCTCTAGTGATGAGCAAATTGTGGCGCAAGGTGACGTCAGTTCCATTAAAAAACGGTCGAGTCACTCATTGTGAAATTCGATAAGGCAAAGTATGAAGAGTTCCTCTCTTCTGGCTCCAAGAGCCCCAGGGTAGCACGGCAGTACCGTAAAGTCTCCGTGGAGATCCGCTCTCAAGTCCCTTTAGAGACTTCCCCAAAGATGGCTTGCACAAACAGCACCATTTCTGGCCGCATCGCACGCGCGGTCCGCGTCAACGTCTCCCACGAGACCCGCGAGGCCAACGTCATTGAAGGCCAATCTTGCCACACTCCTTCTCTTCCTCAGTTCCAGGTTACTGGGGATCCCGTGAAGTGTAACCAGAATACTGAACGTTGACAAAGGCATCGCGCACGTCGACAATAGATGGAAGAAGCAAGAAAATTCATCTGTCCAACAGATACAGGATGGGAGGTTTAACCCTGTGTCTCTTCTAAATAGCATTAGACGCGTGAAATCTGCGTCTGGATACCAAAGCACAGAGCTCACAAGGCTCGCGTTTCTGAGGTCCTACCTGCAGACACGATGTTCAGCAACGCGAGGTCTATGTCTCTTCTCAGAGATACGAGACCCGCATCTTTATATCAAAATGCGAGACTCACGAAGTTCGCGTCTCTCAAATGTTGCCAGGCAAATGTGACAATCAACAAAGTGAGGTCTACGTCTCTTTTCAGCATAGGCACGAGACCCGCGTCTCAAAGTCAAAATGCGAGAGCCGCGTATATTCTACAAAACGTGAATTTCACGTTTTGAACCTTGCATCACTGAAACTTGCAAAGTTAACATTCGCTCTTTGACGGCTAGGGTCAGAAGGCAGCTGAAAAATCCTCGTCCTCAGAGACTCGAGGCTGGTGTCTTCGATCCTCCTCCACGGATCTAAGAGATTATTTGAAGGAGTGTTTATCAAATCACTCCACTATGCTGCTGTGAATGGCTCGTCACAACGGTGCTCTCTGAATGCCACTGTAAACAATCGGTGTTCAAATGGTTATCATCTATGTCAGTCTCTCGCTCGGCCAAAAAGCATCATTCCTGCACAAAGAGAACTTTCTCTGATATGGAGTACCCTAAAGTTACTATAAACATGATAGGTCTAAGCACTACGCCAAGCAAGACTAAGGGGAAGCAGCCAATAGTCAGCTCTGATGAGTCTGACACCGAGCCAGAAGGAGTGTACTGACATACACACACTCAAACTGACGTAATAGCCCTAGTGGACTACATTACCCTAGCCCAGGGCATCGAAGTAAGCGAGTCACACTCTGCCATCGCAGAATTACATGCCTCGAACTCTTCTATAGAGAAAGAATCCTTTGCATATGTGTCAAGCACTCCTGAAGAAATGGCGAGATGCTTTGAGCAGCAAGCCCAGACCCAGAAGGAGCAACTCAATATGATTCTTGCTCAACAAGAATCTATCGACAATCTCAAGCAGATGCTTTCATAATTTCTTGAGGACAAAAAGAAGAAGCCTAAGGCCAATACGCCTTCCAAGAAGTCCAAAGGCAAATGAAAGGAAGGGGAAAGCTCGTCTTCTGCACATACTAAGAGGAGGAGCATTCTAACTCTGAGTTGTCCAAACCTCTATCTGAAAAGGAAGGCAACTCAGAGAATATGTTTACTCATTCTAAAAGAATGAGTAAACTGGAATAGCGTCTTGAAGCCCTTGCCAGTCGAAAAGGCCTACAAGGAGAAGGAGTGGTCCGATCATACCTGACTGAGTGGGATATTGTCTCGTTCCATCTTAAGTTCAAAGCTCTGACCCTGCAAGCCTTCGACGGTAAGGGGTCACCGAACTAACATATATATCACTTCAAGTCTCAGACAAGGAATGTAGTATCAAATGATGCCATCCTGCCACGTTTGTTCATTGGTACCCTGAAGGGGATCGCTTTTGAATGGTTCATGAAGCTCCAGAAGGCTCCATCAAGAACTAGGGTGATCTGGAGAAGCTTTCTTTACACGCTTCTTTGTAGATGACTCAGAAATTACCATGCCAACTCTCTCAGCGACAAGGCGATTAAAAGGAGAGTTAGTTAAAGCATCTGTGGAGAGATTTCAGAATATGACACTCTGATATCCTAGCGGTATAACCCAGGCCCCCTGGTGGAAACATGCCATCACAATTTGCAAACCTCACTCCTAACTCAGATAAGAGTAGCTCAAAGCCGTACCTGAAAGCAGTTAGTCTAGCAAAGCAAACAAGCAGAAGAGATTATCGCCAGGGTTAAGGCATAAGAAAATAAGCCTAGATCTAAAAAGTCAACGAGGCACGCGCCAGAAGTATCTTTCCAAGCTAAAAGGAAGGACATACTGGCGACAGAGACAAAGTCTCCACTCTAAGCCCCAACCAGCTAGAGGAGGTAGCTCTTCAAGCCAGTCACGCGCCAACAAATAGTACTCCTTCAAGAACGAGCATGTAGATTCATTGTTCAAGTTACTTAACAAGAGCAATAGACTGAAACTTCCTGAAGTTAGATGTCCTGAAAAGGTTGGCAAGACTGACAATCCCAATTATTGCTTGTACTACAGGATGCTGGGGCACCTTACCAAGAGCTACTACGTCTTCAAAGATATTCTCCAAGTTTTGATTGATGCAGAGGTGCTAAAGTTTCGCCCGGAGCAGAAAAAAGTAACAACAAATATGACATTATTTTTTCAGTTTGAGGTCCAGCCTCCAACGCCGGCTAGAGAAGTTCTCATCCCGAAAGGGAAACTAAGGGTGCTCAATACGATCCATATAACCAGCGGAAGAAAGGTCTCGGACCTGTTCCTACTCCTTAGGGAGAAATCATGTGGGCTCATCCTGACCTCGTGGAAGGCCAATACTGGACTACTATTAGCAACAGAAAGTCCAGGGGCAAAGCAAAAGTTTCGTCTTGCAATGTGGTGTGTGCTTCCTCCCGGAAAGCAGAAACTGATGTTCCCTCACTAACTGATTTGGAGGAGGAGACAATCGTCCTTGCTGTAGAACCGAATGCGTCGCTCGTAATAGGGACCAGCTCGGTTCAGTCGTACTTGAAGAATACGACAAAATAGTGGCAAATCCGCCTAAACCCACCCCAGAGCCAACCAAGCAATTCACAAAGTAACCCGTGGACAAGCAAAAGGAGCCTCGATATGCCAAGGTGCTTCCGAAGGATAAAGCGGAAGGATCTTCAGTACCTTACTGTTTTGATGTCTTGGCTCAACTGGTCAACGTCCCAGCCAGGATCACGCTTTTATGAACTCCTGAGACTATCAAAGTCAACAAGAGAAGCTCTAAGAGAAACTGTAGCTGATGCTGAGATCTTCATAGCCCGGATTCCAGCTAAACCACAAAAGGAAGATGAAAAAAATTGTCTCCATGCCACTCAATATGCCCATGCATAACCTTCACTCCAGACGATATGCAGGTTAAAGAGAAACATGATGGGCCCCTGTACTTCACAGGGTATGTTGGATTGTCTGAAGTGAGCCGCATTTAGGTGGATCTAGGATCCGTGTTGAGCATCATGCCCCGTCGGGTCATGCAGCACTTGGGAATCCTCACTCACTGATTGAGCGCCACTCAAACTACCATTTACAGTTTCAACGCCAATGGTACGCGCCTAATGGGAAAGATTAAACTCAAATGTCAGATTAGGGATTCGATGTGACGTGCTATGTTATTGATGCCGATACTTCATATAATTTGCTGCTGGGACGACTATGGATTCATCGCAACTCCATCTTCCCCTCTACTCTCTATCAATCATGAAGTATGTTGACAAAGATGGAAAAGTTCAAACGTTGATCGCCGAAAGGCATCCATTCAAGGGAGTAGAGAGCTACTTCACAGACTCCCTCCTGTACCAGGATTCTCTGGAGACATACGAGAATCTCTAACCAGAGGAACTAGGCTCTGGTGATGAAGCTGATGTCATGCCAGAGACAGAAAAAGAATGTCTTTGGGAGTTGAATCCACTTGTAACGAGAGTTAATAAGCTCGAAGTCAATAACACCGCCAATGATGTAGACGAGTGGTATATTAATGAAGAGTTAGATTTGGCTTACTTTTCTGTATTTGCTTCTGATTTCATGCCATCAGATATTAGTACTGATGTAGATGATGACCCTTGGTCAGTAATAAAATAGCCTGACATCATTGCATGTATTAGTAAGATCATCTCTCATGCTATATCAAAGCGTCAACGATGCGCATGAATCATTCTTTGAGGTCCCAGCAAGAACAAAGGCTAAAAACTGATCCTTTTCGAAAAATCGAGTACAAACTAATGACTTACAAAGACTCAAAAAGCGAGACTAAACTTTCTCAGTTCTCTCATTACGAATCAATTGTACTCAGAATGATGGAGAACATGGGGTATGACCTAACAAGTGGTCCTGGCTTGAACTTTGGCAAAGGAAGGAGAATACTACTTCGATCCTTCATTCCAAAAGGGAAAGCCCTGATTATTATCATCGAACTCGCAGAGGGTTGGGCTATATGTCAACTCTAATTCCGTTAGCCTTTAAGTCTGAAGGGTCATTATGCCATAATCACTTGTCAGGCACGTCATCATGAAAGTCAGATGTCAGTATCAGCAACAACTTCAAAGAACTTTCGGTAAACATAGTTTCAACAAGCCACACAGAAGATAAAGATGAAGAAATGATCTAGTCAGATACAGATCCTTGGATCAAACACCTAAAATTCTGTCGAATATTCGCTTTGAACAACGCGAACCACCCACAGAGGATAAGGTAACCCAGATTAATCTAGGAAATGAGGCTAATCCTAAGCCCATCTTTATAAGCAAAAACTTATGACCCCCCGAGAAGAAAGATCTAATATCTCTTGTGCGAGAGTAAATAGATATTTTCGCTTGGAACTATAAGGATAAACCTGTGCTCGACCCTCAAGTGGTTATGCATTGCCTCAACATCAATCCTGATGCGAAGCCCGTCTAGCAACATCAACGACGGTTCCTCCCGGAGATAATGGAATCGATTCACTCAGAAGTCAAGAAACTTATAGATTTCGGTTTTATCAGGGAAGAACAACACCCTGATTGGGTAGTCAATATTATCCCCTTACTAAGAAGAATAGGAAGATTTAGGTTTATATTGATTTTCATGATCTAAACGAGGTATGTCCTAAAGATGAGTTCCCCTTCCAATCACAGATGTCATAATCGACAACACGTGTGGGTTCGAATGGATGTCTTTCAAGCATGGATTCTCAAGATACAATCAAATTAAGATGTACCCTTATGATGAGAAGTATACATCTTTCAGGACACCATTAGGAGTGTATTGCTATACAGTCATGCCCTTCGGATTGAAGAATGCGGGGGTGACATGCCTGAGAGTTATGAATGAAATTTTCCTCGAGCATATACGCAAAAAAGCGGAATGCTACGTTGACGATATTGCAGTGAAAACTATACCAAAGGCGATCACATAGCAGATCTGAAAACAGTATTCGATATTATGCAAACGTATCAATTGAAGATGAATCCCACCAAATCTTTCCTGGGGGTAGCAATGGTAAATTCCTCTGGTTTGTCATGACATCCAAAGGAATCCACCTCGACCCAGAGAAAGTCCGCGCCATCCAAGAAATGCAACCTCTAAGGAATCTTAGAGAGCTTAGAGGATTCCAAGGGCAACTGGCCTATAGCCGGATGTTTATCTCAAATCTCTCAAGACGATGCCAACCCTTCACCAAATTGATGAAGAAAGGTGTTTTATTCATTTAGGATGATGCTTGCCAACAAGTGTTCGAGAAAATTAAGCGGTGTCTCACGCATTCACCTATCTTTACAGCTCTGGTGTCAGTAAAATCTTTTCTAATATATGTTCGAGCTAAGGATCATTCTCTAGGGGCTTTACTAGCTCAAAATAATGATCAGGGACATGAGCAGGCAATCTATTACCTGAGTAGAACTATGATCGGAGCTGAACATCGATACAACCTGATCGAAAAAGAATACTTGGCGTTGGTATTCTCCGTCCAGAAGATGCGACACTACTTGTGGGCCAAACCATACAAGTCATTTCAAAAGTCAATCCCTTAAGATTGGTTATGACGAAGCCATCATCACCGAATGGTCGATTGGCAAAATGGGCCATATTGCTATTCCAATATGAGTTACAATTCCTGCCACAAAAAGCTGTGAAGGGATAGGCAGTGGTGGAGTTCTTGGTTGAGCACCCAGCCTAAGAACGACCAAACTTTATAAAGATTTCCCAGATGATGTCGTTGAAGTTTGCTTGACCCAGACGTCTTTCGAAAGACATGTGTGGCAACTCTTCTTCGACGGCGCATCAAGAACGGGTCCTTGAGAAATTATCGTGGCAGGAGTGGGGGTAGTACTTGTCTCCCCATAAAGCTACGTAATCCCTCGTGCATTCTCCTTAACTGAGTCATGTTCCAACAATGTAGCGGAATACAATGCTCTCTTGATCGGATGCAAATCACCGATGAGATTGACGTTAAAAATCTCGAAGCATATGGTGATTTAAAGCTCATCGTTAACCAGGTACACAGGGCGTATGAAGTCAGACATGAAGACTTAGTGCCCTAACACAATGTAACTATCCACATGATAGAGAGGTTCAGAAACTTCTACATCGACCATGTACCTCGCCAGCAAAATGCTTACGCAGATGCACTGGCATCCCTCGCTGCCTCCTTGGCTCTTCTAGCCTGAGCGACAGAGAAAGTACTCGTTTACAACCATGACTTGTATTGTCCGAAACTCGCCCTCGGAAATGATCAGATACCAGCAGGGAACCTTCAAGTTAAAGAAACTCTAGAGACTTCTGCAGGTCCAGAGCTCAGGGATTGGTGATTCCCACATATTGACTACGCATTGTATGACATTTTACCTGATGACCCTAAAGAGGTGGCTGCCATTAAAAGGAAAGCCCCTAAATTCTCTACAATGCGATCACAAGAACACTGTATCACTGATCGCATGATAGAATCCTCCTCCGCTGCTTGTCACATAAAGAGGCACAAGAAACACTTAAATAGGCTCATGACGGTATGTGTGGAGCTCACCAATCTAGTCAGAAACATGAAAATTGACTCCAAAGACTTAGATATTATTGGCCAAAAATGATCCTTGATGCTATCGCTTATGCTAAGTGATGCCACACATGTCAGATCCATGGTGACTTCATTCAGGACATCTTCAGCCTACAACTTTTTCCTAGCCATTCGAAATGTAGGGAATGAATGTGGTTGGCCCTGTCAGCCCACCTTCATTTAAAGAATACCAGTTTATCTTAGTCATAACCGATTACTTTTCCAAATAGGCTAAAGCTATACACTTGAGGGAGGTAAAGACATCTGGCATGATCAAGTTCATTAAACATCACGTGGTCTACCGTTTGTCGTGCCACGACGGATTGCTCACGATAATGTGCCTCTGCTCGTCAGCCAAGCTAAAGATTCTGCAATAAATTCAGAATCTAGAATATGTCTTCAATGACATACTATCCAGCCACTAATGGCCTTGCAGAGCTTTCAATAAGACTATTGAAAAACTTCTCAAGAAATTTATCTTGAAGAGCCAACGCGACTGGGATGATAAGTTAAGTGAACGCTTATGGGCTTATCGCACAACAGTGAGAACCCGGACGAAAGCTACACCATTCTCTTTGGTATACAAGTGTGACACCAAACTCCCATTAAAAATTTAGATCACATCTTTACGTGTTGTCTTGACAACGGAGATGACAAATGAGGAGAAGCATCAACTGCGACTCCAAGAGCTAGAAGCTTTGGACGATAAATGCCTGCAAGCTCAATAATAAATCAATCTTAATCAAGCTCGAATTTCTAGAGCCTTCAACAAGAAAGTCAAGGAGTGAACTTTCAAGAAAGGTAGCCTTATCTTAACTGTCAGAAGACCCATGCTGATTACGCATAAGACCAAAGGAAAATTTTAGCCCAAATAGGAAGGACAATTTATAGTAGAGTCAGTCTACTCGAGTGGAGCATACTGTCTTATAACCCCAAACGGCAATACGCTCATGATGCCGATCAACGAAAGATTCTTAAAGAAGTACTACCTTTAATAGGATTCTTCTCTTGATCAGGTTAACATTACACCTGTGATCAAAACTTTCAGATCTAAGATGTTTGGAAGAACGCTAAAGAAAAGCTTCTTTCTTCAATGGATCACATTACGGTCGATCATTGTCGAGCCGACCAAACATTCGTTATACATAATGCATGATGTAAATATTAAATAAAAGACAAAGTGCGAAACTTCAGTTTTAGCCTTGTTACTTTTCTCTAGTTTATCTATCAAAATCTGACGCCTCTAAAGGCTAAGGATAGAGGAAAATGTTGAATTTTAAGTCCAACATAAGTTCTCGATAACTCATCATACTGAGGGGTATAGCATGACTAGCCCAACTCAAACGGTAGTTGGTAAAGGCATACCAAATTCGTTGATAGCTGAGGGTTTGCTAAAAATCTTAAGGGACTTGGTTCGTCTTCCCCTCCAACATCCCTTGCCAATCCCTCCCATGAAATGGTAGGACCACGAAAGTACCTGCGTCCATTTTTCCAGCAAAATGAGCACAGACTTGTCATGTTAACAGTAAACCTCTGGCAAATTATTTTTCTTAATCCCCAATAGGATTTATCAAGTTAATATTACACATTGACAATTTATTCTCTCCTATGGAGTGGTAGGTCCACAAGCTCACTGCTATGTCAACACTACATCTCTATCAGTGAAAAAAGTTTCAATATTTCCCAGCGAGTATGAACTTTCACTTGTCGCTCTCTTACATGGAATCACAAGTCTTGAAAATTGTCAAGTTAACACTACACCTCTGACATTCCCTCACTCGCCAATTCTCCTTAATAGAATGGAAAGTCCTCAAAATTGCTCATATCGCAAATTAACTCTTATTGTCATGTTAACATTACACCCCTGACAAATTACTGTTAAATTTAATATCACACCTCTAATAGTGATCAAGTTCCCGCCAAGTTCAACATTAAACCTCTAACAATCACTTTTCTCAGGCTTCCATATCGAAGCTGAGACGAGTGATGCTAAGTTTAACATTACACTGCTAGCAACCAGTTCATTGTTAAGTTCAACAATATACCTATGGCAATGACTTTCCCTCGAACTTTCATATCGAAGTCGAGATAACCAATACTAAGTTCGAAATTACACCTCTAGCATTACTCCTACTGTTAAGTTCAACACTCACCTATGACAGTGATATCTTCAGTTTTTCTAACAAAACTGAAATTCTTGTGGAGCTAAGTTAACAATATATCTCTATCTCACATCATTGTCAAGTTAATATCACACTCTGATAAGACTTAATCCAATCCGTAAGTTAATATCACACCTCTGATGGTAAAGAAATACTTAAATCCCCTACGGGTCTAGTTTTACTTGTTATTCTCATCAATAAAATGGCAAGTCCACTTCAAATCACTGTTAGGTTGATATCACACATTTAACAGGGTTATCGCTAATCCCCAGCGGAGTTTTACTTACGTTAATACTAAACCTCTGATGAAGACTCAATCACAATCCTCTGCGGAGTGAAAACTTCACCTGTCATTCTCATCCATAGAATGGCAAGTCCATAAAACCTATTCCACTCCTGCCAAGCTAAAATCACACCTCTGCCAATAACCTTTTTAAATTTCTTAAATGAAATTTTTAACTTTGACTTGATAAAGTTAAAATGTTACACTTCTAGCAAATTAAAAATAATCACTTCCACTTGTCTGATTTCAATGCAAAGGAAGTCAAGATAAATAAAAAGGTAGAAAAGTGTCACTTTTATTAATATTCAAAAATATGAACATGATATAAAACGCTCTCTTATCTAATAAGATTGAGTTTTACAACAAAGGAGTACAAAAAGTCTCCCTTGCTCAACGAAATATTGCACCCACTCCTTGAAATATTGAAGATATATAAATTTGTCTTCTTGATTGTGGCCAAGAACAACAGATCAACTTCCTCTCCTATTGAGAGCAATGGTGTTTCTCGAGGTCAAAATATAAGGGAGCATTCTAATTTCACCCGACCAACTGGTGCGAAGGTCTTCACAGGACTATAATCCTTTGCTTAATGGGAAGCTCCACCACCAGAAGTCATCTAATAATCATAAATTTTTTGTTGTTATCACTTCTTTGAGTAAGATTGGTGAAGGGAGGATCTGAGACCTTACTAGTGACGTCCTCTTTTCCGTGACCTTTAAATGCGCCATGCTCATTGTGATCAGGAAGGATCCAAGACTTTACTGGTACATCGTGTCCAATAATATCTTAATATGTATAAGAACCGCGTAGATCTTCCTCGCCCTTGGATAGAAATTTTGACTCCTCAAGTGGTCGCCAATCGAACAAACTGGTCATTTCATGTCGACCTTGATGGACGCGAAAAGGACATTGGAACCAACACCAACGATATAGCCATGACCTGCAAGAAGGAAAAAAACCAAAGGGTTAAAACATAAATCTAGAAGCACAGACATGGGTCTTAAGTCATGGACTCTAAACGCGAGTCTTATATACAAATCTCGCATCCAAAGCATCAAGACACAAAGTTTTTACCACGCTCTACAAAGAAAAAAAATATGCATCCGAATGCACAACCCAACTATTTTCCATTGAAAATTCAACAAAGGGAAAACTTACAAAAAAGTGTTGAGGAGCAAAATTACATGTAATTGAAAAGAAAATTACAGGTAGATCTCCTCTGAGATTTCTGAGAAAATGTGTCGGTAGGAATCTGATCAGCGCGCGATCACTTCATCCCTTTGACAATGCGACCGGTCAGACGATCGAACTGCCTCCTAATAAGACTCCCTATTCACTTGGTTCAGGGAATCGGATAACAGAAGATCAATAAAGCCTTTTTTGCTAGGAATTCTGCTCTTTTTGAGTCAATTTCCTCTCCGTCCGTCCTTCGTCTCAGTCTTCGTCCCTTTTTTTTTTCCCTGTGTCTAGTACGGGACTATTTATAGCCAAAAGTGGGGTGTAACCGCCCCCTTGAATTCAGCAAGACCGAATCAGCTATTAGCTTCACGCGAGACTTGCAAATGACCTTGTCGTGAAGCTCTTTGCAAGCTTCTGGCAAAGCTAGAGGTGCGAACGTCCTCATGTCGTTATGGCTTAATTGTCTCCACTTAATATGGGACGAAGTGGGCGGGTGTAACCGCCCACTTAAAGTGGCTTTAATCCCACTAAATTAATGGGGTTCACCCATTAATTCCTCGTGGGATTTGAAATGGTCAGCTTGATGACCTGGCAAAGCCCACTGCGGAGCTAGATCATGTGGAATTAGCTCATAGCTTCAGGTGAAGTTACTTTCAGAGCCTCATGCGAAGCTAAGACTCAGCCCATAGCGGAGCTATGACTCAGTTAGGGATAGAGCTCCTGACATGAAGCTCTTTGATCAGCCTCTAGCGGGGCTAAATGGGGAGCTTCAGGTGAAGTTAATAGTTAGCTTCAAAGCGAGGCTACTAAGCTTAGATGAAGCTTTTAGTCTCATGCGAGCTGTAAAGCTTACCTTGGGTTATACCCAGGCTAAGTATTGAGCTGACTTAGCGTCTTAGGCCTGTTTGGGTCTCTTCAAAGGTAACTTTGGCTTACTATCTGCTTTACTGAATTAACAATGTCCATGTTGCTGCCTCATTTGTGGTCATCAGCTTGTCATTGACTTATCTTTTATAGATGTCGATAAGTTGGACATCGTTCAGACTGGTTGAAGATGAATGCGAGAGTTCTATCTTTTTCGAGTGTCAACAAGACCCCCTTCAAAGTTTTCGTGAATCTGCAATGGAATGGTTCAGATTTCGAAATACTTTGAACTGCTTTTATTGATGGTATGTGAATGTGAACGTCGCCTTGGTAGTTAAGTTCAACTTCGCCTTTACCCCCACATTCAGGCTGGAATAGGTTCGCCGAGGAATTGTAAGTTTGCTTCCGTATGGCTTCGCTCTTCTAGATAGCTTCGCCGTTGAGCTTCCTGAAGTAGATTCGCTTCAAACTGGGTTGGAACATGAGCTTTAGCCTCGCACTCGCTGTGATGAAGCAATGTTCCGTTCCCGAGGCTAACTGCTTTTGCGAGTTACGAGAGGAATCGCTCCCTTTTTCATGGTTTGAATAACCTCCTTTGCATTTACAAAGGGAGATTATTCCCTTTTCCGAAGTTCAAATAACTTTGTGTGGATTCTCGAGGGAGATTATTCCCTTTATCAATGTCAAGCATTTGAATGCTTTAACTTCACCCGCGCTTCCAAGCTTGGCGTAGTCAGGCCACGAGGCCTATAAATAGGACTCTTATAGTCCTTCTCAGAGAAACATACTCCTCTCTTTTAGGAGGTTTGTTTATGATCTCTCCCCATTGCTCAAGCAAGGAGACTGAGTCCTTGAAGTAGTGTATACTCTCACTCTGGTTATTACCCAATCAAGAATTGGTGAGCCTCGGCCATCCAGTGACTTTTAGGGAGTTTATCTCCCTTAATTTTCTTAGCTTCACCAGCTATCTTAGGGATTAAATTCCCTTGGTTTTCACATTTGACTGATTTTCAAATAAGGATTTCAACCCTATTTTCAAGCTTCTCGGCGAAGCTAGCATTCTTACCTGATCGAACGAAAGATCTTTCTATGCAGAGTTCCTACCTTGATCTGTTAAGTCTGCCATATAGGCGAGGTTTAGGACTTGGCCTCTTCAAGGTTGAGCCAGTCTTGCCATATAGGTGGGATCAAGACTGCGCCCCTTCGGGTCAGTCTGGCCTAGCCATATAGGCGAGGCTAGGACTTGGTCCTTTTTGAGGCTTCTCTAGCCTAACTGCCTTAGGTGGGGCTAAGACTTGGCTATGCTAAGCTAGTCTATCATTAGTGTGCAAGCGAGGTTATCCTCTGCTCAGCTGAAATCCATCTTTAAAGCATAACTGGATAGCTTCGCCCAGAGAATTTTGACTTCGCATTCCGTCCCTTTTCACTTTGCATTTTTTTTGATTTAATGCTAACTTGTTTCCTGTTTGTATTGCAGTGAACTATGCTCCCTATTCCTTCGTATTGATGAAAGAGACCAAAAACTTGCCCCCTGATTTAAGTTGAAGCTTTGATCATAAGCAGGAGGAACATATTGGAGAAGCTGATGCGCGTTCCAAGAAAAGACTGGCAGTCGCTTATGCGAGATGATCCACTTCGAAAAAGGGCTGGTAGTCACTTATCCGAGATAATCCACTTCGGGAAGGGGCTGACGTCACCAGTAAGGTCTCGGATCCTTCTTTTGCCAATTTGATTTAAGGAAGATCCAGCTTTCTGGTGATAACTAATCCCTTGTCAATTTTCATCAAAGAAGATCTAGCTTCTTGATGGCAAAATCTGCCATTAAGTGAAGGATTACAGTCTTGTACAGGAGGAAGACCTTTCGTGTCCAGTTGGGATGGTTTCATCACCCTGAAAGTAGATAGGACAACTTGTTTGCCTTTGGAGCAATGATTTTGTTGTATGAAAGACAATCTTGATGTAGTATCAATGTATCCTCCCTTTTGAATCAATAAAAATATTTATTTCTGCTTATCTACTTTCTTTCCCTCCTTTTCTCTTTGCATTTTGAAAACACTTAGAATGGACTAGCTTAGGTAAGTCTTTTCCTTAGGAGGAAAAAGAGCTCTTAGTGGAGCTAAGCTTCCCGCGAAGCTGAAGACGAATTTTCAGCTAAGTCAAGAACGAGCTTCCAGCGGAGCTAGCACGAAATTTCTGCGAAGCTAGAGATGAGGTCTTAGGGGAGCTAAGACTCATCTTTCAGCGAAGTTAACTAAGCATTGCGCGAAATCGACGTTGAACTCGCAGCGGAGTTAGCCCTTGGCGGGGCTGAAGTAAGATTTCTCGGGGAAGGCGCTTAGGCGTCATTTCAAATTAATTGAAACAGCTGCCTGCGCTCCTTTGAGGAGGCGGAATTAAGACATTTTATATCTATAAAAGCCCAATGGGCTGAAAGAGGGAGTTAACTTCTCTTCAAATTTTTAGAGAAAGAAATCTCTTTCTCCTCCTTCTCCTTAGTTGAGATTTTTAGAACTTTTCAGTTCTTCCATGGCTCCCAAAAGGCGAGCAGGCAAAGAGGCGGCGACCTCTACGACGGAAGCACCCTCTCCTCCTCTGGTCATCGAACGCCCCATGCGGGTAGGGAGTTTTCCCTTTTATCCAGAGATTTTTCATCTCTTTTCAAGCCAATTTTTGGCTATTTCATGATGAATCTAGAGTGATTCACCATGGTCCAGTGATCTCAGGGAACTATACTCCCTAAATTTAAATCCATCGAATTTTTAGGGGATTTAATTCCCCTTTAATTTCGTGAATTAAAATTTGGAAACTCCAAGCTTCTGTGCGAAGTTAGCCCTTAGAACTGTTCACGTTCCTTCATGTGGCAGGATGCGAAGCCAGCTCTCGAAGCGTAGCTGGGAAAAGGACTTTAAAGTCCTTTGAACAGTTTTAGGCACAAGTGCCTTTCCGGCTAAGTTAGCCCTTGGGGGCTTCTTTGCATTCTGCTCAGTGACAGAATGCGAAGCTAAGCTTCTGGAGCGAAGTTAACACTTGGATATTTTCTGCATTTTGTCTTCGTGCAGAGTGCGAAGCTAAGCTACAGATTGCGAAGCTGAGCTTCAGGGCGAAGTTAATGCTAGATTAGCTTCACTCGGAGAGCGAAGCTATGCCTTAGTAATTTTTGTTTTTGCTTTAGCATTCTTTTTTCTTTAGCTAATGAACTAATATAGCTTCTTCTTATTTTTGCAGTGCATTATACTCTGGGCCCTTTGAACAGTCTCTTGGAATAGTCAGTAGACTGGATGGCAATATTAGTCTGCAATTCTAGGGGCAGGCCTCATTATTCAGTGAGTGGAGTGCTCCTGGCCGGGATGCCCTTATCCACGCTGGAGATCAGCGTACAACGAGGAGCATCTTAACTACTACTCCCTCGAGGATTGTGACTGAAAAATTTATCAGAAGCCCGGTTTCATGTTTGGGGACGCAGCGCCTGACACCGATTATCAGCTGCTGGCTGGAAAAGGGCAGTGGATCTTTAATCTGGATGGTGAGAAATATTATCTCCCATCTAACAAGTATTATTTTCCGCTCTCTTTCTTCTAATGCGTGACGAGGCCTCGGAAGATGAAGTGGCAAGTGGCTCGGACCACTGACTCCATTCATGTGGGGAAATTGATAGCTTCGTCTCCCGATTATATAAGGGCAGGTCCTCCTCGCTGCATATTGGGTCTCCACCCTGGGAACGTTCTTCAAGACATCCCGATGGGGAAAATTCCGCCGTGGCTCAAACATTTGAAAATCAATTCTTCAAAGCCCACAGCGACTATCTAGCAACCGATTTCAGGACCCCAGGATGGATTCATCCCCCGAAGGCCTGGTGGAGGGACTTGACCTTATACGTCTTGGCCCATTTTGAAGAGGATTTGGAACGGTTGGGACTCCGCGAGGCTGTCAGGGCAACCTGCTACAGCATCCAGATAAGCGTAGCAAACTTCTACGCCATCTTCGAGTTATACTGTCCAGCTACAGAGACTTTTTTTACCCCTGTAGGTGAATTGGGCATGGCTTTACATGAGATGTGGGAAGTCACTATTCTGCCCATGGGATCTCTCCCTTATGAAGAATACTTCTCATGCGAGGCAGAATTAATACTTCTGGAGAAGCAGGAGCCTACCCTGTTCGAGACTTACTGAGAATTAATGTGCCATTTTTACATCTGCTCGAGTATGCACGGAAGTCACAAGCGAACTTCGAGCAGTTCGAAGAGCTGGGGGAATTATTTGTTCCCAACCTGAAAGATGCTCCTAAAGCGGCTCACTGTGGGGTTGCAGATGAGGACATTTTTCAGAAGATGCAAGAACACTCCTAGTGGGATATGATCATGAAAGAAGATGATGATATTTATGAGAAAGATGACATTCTCAAGAGTTTCATCACCAAGCTCGTTGACCGATGTCCCGGAAGGCACTTTTAGCCGATTTTTTTTATCGGTTTGGTAGAAGAGGTGTGTAGTGCCATCTCCTTCTAGCGACGTCATTCTTCCGACTGTCTTATTACGGCCATTCGTCTGGTTCACGATCGTTCCCTTAGACTTCTTCCGGCAATAGTGTGTTGTATTCAATAGGGCTTTCGCCCATTTACGGAGGCTTTCTGTAGGCCACCGATGACTAAAAGGGGAAAAGGCACTATCTTGTCCCATGACGGACTAAACCGCAGGATCAGCTTGCCATACACCTATTTGATGGCATGGTTCTCTCTTCACTACCCGGCCATTACCAAGCTGGTGAGAAGCCTCCAGAAGGTGTCCAAATGGTGCTTCTCCACCGATTTGAGGGATGTTCATGGTTATTGACTTATGTGGTCGCGGTTCGCAAGCTGCTGTGCCGGTACGACGTTTACAGCCTTTTTCGGTGCTTCCCTACATTCGCGATGTAGGCTATGGCGAAGAATTCAAGGACATAGGAGATGGGAAGATGTCACTGAGCCGGGGGATCTTTGAATGGCTGATTAGCATCTGGCCATCCCATCTGGTGTACAGGAGTGGAGATACCTGCTATTTGGAGCCTTATGTCCCGAGTCGATTTGCTCGTCAGTTCAGGTATGACTAACTATATGTAGGTAACCCGAACACTAGCCTGGCCTTCATGGCGAGCCTCATTGATGGTGCTCGCGCCTAGCGGTTCTTCATCGTTGACTGTACTGAGGCACGGTTGTGCATGCCGCTGAAGACTCCAAACCTTCTGGCAACTTTGAGGTCTATCAGTAGTATAAAACTTCGAACTCCACGCTAACTGGGTTTTCTATTAACTCTTTTAGCATGAAGTTGATCTCTTAGTGGCTGAAGCGGAAAGTCACCGAGAGAGGCAAGGGCAGAAGGGTCCGTGTGCCAGGCCTTGGGGAGTTCGTCGCTACTGCCGATAATGAGGCTTCAGATGCAGAAAGTCCCCTCTTTAAAGGAGACATAGATGCTAAGGCTCTACCAGATGCCCTGGTGGGGTAGGCACAGCCCCTATGGAAGATGTGGAGGTTGAAGAGCTGGAGGAAGAAGATCCCGACGTCCACTTCAAACGAAAGCGATAAGGTGGATCTCGCAAGAAGAGGGTAGTGAAGAAGCCTCGTCGCTACACTCCCACCATTATTGCAGAGGGTGAATCAGCTGCAGTGCCTCTTCCTCCTGCTCCATTAGTTATTAAGCTATCAACTCAGAGACAGACTATTGATAAAGCTGTTCCTAACCTAGGTAAAATCAGTTTCATTCTTGTGACATATACTTATATATTTCGTACAGCTCATTCATTTATCTTATGATTCAGGAACCGAGACTGCAAGAGAACCAAGAGCTGAGGCTGCAAGAGAATAGGGGGATTAGTATAATCCTCTATTCACTTATAAAGAAGGTGACAAAGCTAGCTACTTCATCGTCACAGAAGATTCCAGAGGTGACGCGGCTGACGTCGGTCCTTCAGGTGCTGGGACCTCGGAAGGAAGTCCAATAGCTTCAAGCTCTATAGGATGGACCATAGAGGTTTCAGCGAGTGAAGGTGATCCAGCCGTCCCTCTTGCATCTGCCAAAACTTTCCTATAAAGCCTGACGGGATTGATGCTGCTGCCGAGGAAGTTCGGAGAGAGACTACGGCTGAGACAGCTGAGGCGGTATCGCTTCTTGATAATACTTTAATTTTTTGTGAGGAATTCTCTCCTGATATTTATTATGCCTTACTCAATAAGGTTTTACCACAGGTGTTCCTCCTTTGGGTGCATCAACTTCAAGGGAGCCAGCTAGTTTTCCTTAGGGAATTAGGGGTGAAGTAAGTACTTCAACCGCAACAGACGTTGCCGAGTTGGACGCCTTGTATCACGACCTGCCCTCCTATCAGCCTGAGCCTATTAGTGAAACTAAAGAGGTTGAGGAAACGGTGGTTGTAGAACCCATCTCGTTCCAACTACATTGGTAGGTGAGATGCCAGTGGTTTTTTTTGATACTGCCTATCCTAACAACCACGGGCTGAAGGTAATTACCAACCTTACATCTCTGATAATGGTTGTTGAGACAGTTCTTTCTAAAATAGTTACTAGCCCTACTTTCATCGTGGCTAGTGTACTAGTTTCGATGAGGACTCCTCCAAGATCCCCAGTGATCTCTTATCTTTCTCCAGCCAGCGCTTCTGCCATCTCCTCTATGGTTATGTTAGTGAAGTCAGTGGAAGCTTTGTCTTCGGGTACTACTCGTTCACTAGGAGTAGCTGAAGTCCTGAGATAGTTAACAGCTTCTACAAAAACTTAAAGTGATCTGTTGCTTTGGTCTTGAAGGGCTCGACTACCTCATTTTCTGCTTTAAAGGTAGTCCTCTCTCGAAATATTGAAAGCATTCGAGACTTTGGAGGGGATGACTGATCGGTCGCTAATATTGCACATTCATTTTCATATTCTCATACTTATTATAGAATAAACTCTGCTTTTCCTAATTATTGTTTAATTTAGTTTGCAGGCCAATTCCTAAAAGATAGGGAAGAGAAACGAGCCCAAAAGCCCATCAATTTCTGATTTAAATCAGAATTAATTAGAAGTCAATAAATCAGGGCAGATTAGGTCAGTTCAGATCGGTTGAAAACAAGTTAGAATAAATTCCTACAAATCAATCGGTTGAAGCCAAAGATCAAAGGCCATTTCGTCAAAATCTCAGACTTAAATTGAAAATCCAGCTGAAGATAAAAAACAATCGAGGAACCATAGACGTGTACCCCCTTGGTTTTGGCCACCTAGCCACATCCAGGCCGCAGAAACGTGGCCACAGCCGCGTTTTCGCGATAATGTTAGGGTTGATGGGGAGTGTTTACTCCCCCTATCTATTAACGTCTCTTCCCATTGGGTTTTGCCTATAAATACAGGGTTTTTCAGAGACCGAGGGGACGACCAAGTAGAGAGTATAACTTAGGCTAATTTATAGTTTGTAACTTAGGTTTTTTATTTTCTTTCATATAATTTTTGTTTTATTTATGTAACTGAGAGGAGAGTAGACTTTCATGGAGGAATGAGATCAAGCTTGTACTGAAGGTGATACCATCTAAGTGATCTTTTCTTTCATTGTTATTTGAATCGAATCAAGATTTTCTTTTCTTTTCTATTATTATTTTTGTTCGCTTTCCTCTTTTGTGTTTGTGGATCTAAATGAAACCGATAACCTCGAAGTTGCCTTGTCTTTGCAAGTGCCGTTGATGGCTTATGGTGATGGATATCTATTTCTATGGTAGTATAGCTCGCCCCTTCATTTTATAAAGTAAATCGGGAATGAGGAAGATCTCATCTGCCATGCTTCGCTCGCCTTCAAGTAAAGATACATCATCGATAAGGGTAAACGGTAAGCAAGCGTCAAAGAGGTAAGTATATTTTTTAGGTTTTAATTTTTCTTTCTTTTCTTGTAACTTTTAGTGTAGATCACCAACACCATAATCACCCAAATCTCTTTCACTCTTTCAATTTCTTTGTACATATCACTTCTATTTTCTCCATCTTCTCATTTTTTCACTTTCTTCCTAACTTGACTTTAATTTTTCTCTTTTCTTTTTAAGAACTAAAAGAAGAATTTTTAACTATTAATTGTAGCATAAAAGAGAACTTATTAAAAAAAAGCTTCTATCACTAGTCTCTCCTTGTGGATCACAACCCGCATAGCCACTTGCTATTGTGGTAGAATTGAGCACCTTGCACTTCTATTTTGTATCTTTGAAATTTTGTATTCGTGTGCAGGTTCAAGATCAATCAAATTTTGGTGTCGTTACCGGGGAGGGACGGCAAGTAATTCTCTTTAAAGTTTACATTTTTGGTTAACTTTCTTCTTTGTTTTTGGTGTACAGATTTAAGAACAAGGATTTTTTGTTGCAGTTGACATATAAGTGGCCCTGGACTCTGCTCAAGAAAGTAGAACCCAGAAGCCCTCAGATTTGCTACATTCTTATGGCAATCTGAGTGAACTACTAACCTGTATTTTCTACAGGTTGGCTGAATTGCATAGTTTAATATCTGTAGCATCTATCTCCTTGTTTGACTCACTGTATATATATTTCTAACACAATAGTAAAAAGTTAATTGTAAATGCTAAAAATGATTTAGACTTTGCATTTAGGAATGTATCTATTTCATTACATTTTCTATTTACTGTTGAAGAGTGCTGAAGCTAAGATATATGTGTATAGCATTTAGTTTAAGGTTCATTCTTGTATAAAATATTGCTTGAGTGTTACTTTTTTCTATATACTTGTACACTGCACTAAATTGATTTAAGAGCTTATCCTATAAACAAGATAAAGTGGAGAAATCATTACCCTCTCTTAGCCCATAAACAATCTCCTCACTCACTAATCCAAGCCTAACTAAAAGCTGAGTAGACGTTGGCCCTAAGGACATCTCAGACTCAAATAGGAGACTGACCTAAGGGGGAAGTTGATTTGAATCTGACTCTTGCCAAATTGGTGATTAAAGTTGGGGATTGAGGGGTGAAACCCCGAAGGCTGGTGGTTTCGCTTAATTAGGCCCGTCGCTTCTGCGCGGATGCCTCCCACCAATCTTACCCATATCTGGCCGATTAACTTGTGGTCAGATTCGACAATATACCTCCGTGGATAGTCTAACCAGTTAGGAGTCGTTTAGGTCTAATGTTTATCCTAACTTAGGTTAGATTTTTTTCTTTTTATTTATTTGCTTATTTATTTATTTTTCTTTGTTTATGTTTGACATTTCTTGTGTGATATGGCTTATAATAACAAAATTTTTAATTTTAATGGTAATCCATATTACATCCCAACCTTTTTTTCGGATATTACCAACCCGGCATATCATAACTTTAACCAACCTAGTGTGCCAGATTGGTCTTATCCGAATCAATATAACCCATGCCCCCAATCTTATAATCATAATTTTCAGAGTAATTTTAACTCCTCACAGAGTCAATGGGGATTCACCTCCTCCGAGTCTAATTTTCAACCAACTTGTCCTCCTTATCCACCTTGTCCACAATATTTTCAAGATTCATACTCAGTTCTACTAGTTCAAAATAGAAAATCATCAATCTTGAAAATGAGTATGCGTGAGTCTAAGCAACAATCACAAAATCTGACGGACTCACAATTTCATCACAAATTCCAAAACAACACTTCATCTTTTCAAGTCCAATCGCAACAAAATGATGAACCAATCAACTTGAAAAGATGCTTGAAGCCATGACTCAGGCTCAAATCGCTCGTAATCATGACATAGATATGATAGTCCAAACTTTCCGTTCTCACCGTTTGACCATTTCTGATGTCGCGAACCATTCTGTTAGAGCCGAAGAATCATGTTGTTTTGGAAAACAAGATTCCATTTCAGTACACCCATTTAAACTTGCCCAAACTCTAAATTTTGAAAATGACACTGATAGTTTGGCAAGTTATTCCTTTGCTGAAATTGAACTTGAGAATGAACATGATCCTGAACCTCAACTTGGTGATTCAATTCTACTTCCTGATTCAATAATGACTTCGGTATCTTCACCTAATTTCACTCGTTTTCCCGAGTCAACATTGGATCCTGTGCCAATTCATCATGAAATTGAATCACAATCTTTTATGATCATCATATTGAACTTGACCAATTTCATGCTTTTGAAAGTCCCATTGACAAATTGGCGACTATTCATTTTTATGAGAAATGTGACCTAGATTCTCAAATTTATGATCCAACTCAAATTCTGGAATCAATATTGACTCTTGTTTTGTTACCCAACTTGAGTAATATTTTAGAGTCAGTTTTGATTCCCACACCTATTATTCTTGAACTTGAATCACCAATATTAAGCCATATTTTATTGTGAGAAAATGAATATGGACTTGAGTTTCAACATCTTGATTTGGACCCACTTCATGAACCAATCTCGACTCCTAAACTTTTACTTGACTTAAGTCACTTTCCTGAGTTAGTATTAGTTCCCGTATTTCCTAAGTTCAAACCAATCATTCCATCTTTTCACACTCCATTTTGAGACAAGGCAGTTGACAAAATTGACTCCGAAATTAATTATGAAATTTGAAAATTAGATGGGGTAAATTTTTAATAAAAATCGTTCATATATACATCATTTTAGTGGGTTATATAAGAGAGATTTCTGGTGGGTTCCTCCGAATTCCACGAAAATTCGATTGGGCCACATTTCGTGGACCAATCAGACCACCACCGGAACCACCACCTTAAGGTAATATTTTCCTTCCCTTTCTTCTTTTTCATGCATCTATGCATTAATTCATACATTGAGGACAATGCATGAGATAGGTGTGGGGGAGGGTTCTAACATAACTTAGGTTTTTCTTTTTCTTTTTATTTAAAAAAATAAAAAATAAAAATAAAAAACTAATTAACATTTTCTTTACTTTTAAAAAACTTTTTGAAAATAGAAACAATATTTTGACATATTTTTTGTAAGAAATTAAGTCAATTTTAAGGAATAGGGGAATCATAATTAGGATTTCTTAAAATTGATCAAAAGAAAATTATTTGTTTGATTTCTAAGGTTAGGAAGAAAATTTGTGAAAGTAATTTAGTCTTGATCTTTATCTTGATAATATATGCATGCTTTATACACTTACACACTTAGGGTTCAAAAACAAAGATTCTTGTGCCTTATTAAAAAAAAGAAAAAAGAAAAAATATAAAAAATCTCTGATTAAGCTGGGTATTTGTGCCTAATAAAGCATAAGTATTCACGCCTAAAAGTGGTTCATATATTAAAATCCTTAGTTTTGTGGTCTTGTTTGCTCGAGTCCTTAAATCTTGGGGTATCTTCTCACCCGGTGCCCTAAGACCATTTGGTTTGGGAGTCATCGATTAAAGGCTCGTTACATGGGCAGATTAGAAAGCCTAATAGAACTAAGAAATATTACCATCAAAAATAAATAAATAAATAAATAAAGCATAAGAGTTAGAGTTAAAGAACCCTTGTTAAATTTTCACAGTCACAAAAGTGCATATGATTTAGGGTAAAGTAGTAGACTAGATGAGAAGTACAATTTGACTCCTTATTTTGATTGATAACAAATTTTTGAATAGAGACTAAATTTAGGAATGAAAAATTCAGTTTTCTTATAACTTATAAATTACTTAAAACTTATAATAATATTTCAAATATTTTTCTTTCAAAATGTGTTTTCAAAATACTAACATTTTTCTCTTTCTTTATGGATTTTGTGGGTGTAATCTACTGAAAATTCTCACGAGACAAAAATCGTCATATAGGAAAAACTTAGAGGTTTAACGGCTTGTTGCACAGGCTCAGTGTAATCGTGTGACCTGCGAAAGTGGTCTAATAATTTTTTGTTTAGTTGTTTTGCTCGAGGACGAGGAAATGATAGGTATGGGGGTGTGATCGGTCGCTAATATTGCACATTTATTATCATATTCTTATACTTATTACAGAATAAACTCTGTTTTTCCTTAATTATTGTTTAATTTATTTGCAGGCCCATTCCTAAAAGTGAGAGAAGAGAAACGAGCTCAAAAGCCAATCAAATTCTGATTTAAATCAGAATTAATTCAAAATTAGTAAATCAAGGCAGATCAAGTCGGTTCAGATCGGTTGAAAACCAGTTAGAATAAATTCCTATAAATCAATCGATTGAAGCCAAAGATCAAAGGCCATTTCGTCTAAATCCCGGACTTAAACTAAAAATCCAGCTGAAGATAAAAGACAATCGGGGAACCAGAGACGTGTACCCCCTTGGCTGTGGCCACCTAGCCACAGCCAGGCCGCGAAAACGCGACCACAGCTGCGTTTTCGCGGCAATGTTAGGGTAGTTGAGGGAGCGTTTGCTCCCCCTATCTGCTTACGCCTCTCCCCATTAGGTTTTGCCTACAAATATAGGGTTTTCCAGAGACCAGGGGGACGACCAAGTAGAACTTAAGCTAATTTGTAGTTTATAACTTAAGTTTTTTATTTTCTTTCTTATAATTTTTGTATTATTTATGTAACTAAGAGGAGAGGAGACTTTCATGGAGGAATGAGAGCAAGCTTGTACTGAAGGTGACACCGGTAAAAGTGATCTTTTCTTTCATTGTTATTTGAATCGAATCGAGGTTTCCTTTTCTTTTCTATTCTTGTTTTTGTTCGCTTTCCTCTTTTGTGTTTGTGGATCCAAATGAAATTGATAGCCTCGAAGTTGCCTTGTCTTTGCAAATGCCGTTGATGGCTTATAGTGATGGATATCATTTCTATGGTAGTATAGCTTGCCCCTTCATTTTATAGTATAAATCGGAAATGGGGAAGATCTCATCTGCCATGCTTCGCTCGCCTTTAAGTAAAGGTACACGTCGACACGGATAAACAGTAAGCAGGCGTCAAAGAGGTAAGTATATTTTTTAGGTTTTAGTTTTTCTTTCTTATCTTATAATTTTTAATGTAGATCACCAACACCATAATCACCCAAATCTCTTTCACTCTTTCAATTTCTTTGTACATATCACTTTTTCTCCATCTTCTCATTTTATCACTTTCTTCCTAACTTGACTTTAATTTTTCTCTTTTCTTTTTTAGAATTAAAAGAAGAATTTTTAACCATTAATTGTAGTATAAAAGAGAACTTACTTAAAAGCTTCCATCGCTAGTCCCTCCTTATGGATCATGACCCGCATAGCCACTTGCTATTGCGGTAGTATTGAGTACTTGCACTATTTTGTTATAAAAGTTCTAAAATCTGTATTTTTGTGCAGGTAAGAACTTAATCAATGACCAGGCTACTGCATTAGAGCTTCTGGTGGTGAGGCTTGAGAGGGATGTAGACGAATGGCGCCGTCTCAGCAATTCAGATTTGGGCTCCTCAGTTAATGAACAGCTTGAACGCCTTACTGCTCAAATGCGTGAAGCTCATCTTGCAGCACAAGAAGCAGCTAAGGCAATGTCTTCAGATTTAAAATCCTTGGAGGCAAGAAAGGTAGAAATTAGAGATGCCATAGACGCTTCTAATAATGCTCTTCTCGACGCTGAGGATAAGATTGAGAAGGCCAAGGAGATGATCAAGAGAGCCAATCTTCTTCTATCCAAGGCTGAATCGGTGCATCTTGAGGAGATCGCTCGGCTAGAGCAACTTAAGGCCCAAAATGACGAAATCCTGCAACAGGAGCTAGCACAGAGGGCAATTTTGGCTGAAATTGAGGCTCGTCTGTCCCAGACAGCGAACTATAATGAGGCTAAGTTGAGATCGCAAGCATTCATCAGAGCTGCTGAGGAGAGGAAGAATAAGCTAGCCATCCTTGAAGAACGGATCAAGTCTTACGAAGCACCCTCGTAGCTTGTAATCCATGTATCCCCCTTTTTGATTCAATAAAAAGTAATTTTATTAGACTCCTCTGTTGTATTCCCAACTTGTTTTATCTTCTGAGTTTTCAATTCTTAAACAAGAAAGGAAATGATGATATAACTAACCTAGTCAGATGAACTGATAAGATTAGTTGCTAAATTGCTCGACTCAAATCATGTTGAGACGAGGATGGAAAAGAATGAGCTTAACGATCTTTACTGTGCAGAGATAAATATTAACATAACAGATTAAAGATCATCAGATTTATAGATAAGTTATGATGAATTAGACATCACAACCTGTGATAGTTCCTGTTTGAACTAAGACAAATGAAGCATAGAATTTGCCAATTAAAAGTGACAAGCTAGACATAAGAAATTTTGCCATTCAGAGGTGATGATTTGGACATGATGACAAAATGGAGATGAACCTAACTTTAGGGACCTGTCTATTCAAAGGTGATAACCTGGACGTGATAGACTGAGGCACACTAAACTTCGAATCCGCTGCCAGAGGTAGTCGTATTAACTTGGCAGCTAGTCCACAAGGGACTGCAAATATAGATAAGATTTAGGGTCTTGTTGGTTCAGAGGTGGTTGACTGGACATGACCAACTAAGGGACCTCAATTCGATATCTGCTGTTCAAAAGTTTAATGTTAACAAGACAACAAGAGCTTGATTGAGATTTAAGAATTTGTAAATAATAAGAATGAGTTGTAGAGTTCTTAATCTCAATGCTATCCGCTGTAGCAAGGGCCAAAGCGGGTCGTGATCCTCAGGGAAGGATGCGATGCAAGCTTTTCGGCCGATTCCTCTGTATGCTTTGAATAAAACAGAGAAAGGATTAGATTTGAAGTATATATGAATAAAGAAGTATGGTTTTACTGATCTACTACCACAACCCATCATGCAAGTCTTGAATGTTGAATTTCATCTTGAGATATATGTGATTCATCATAGGTTATTAAGAATGATTCAAGTAAGAAAAGACGATACAAGATTCTAACTAAGTTACATTATTAAAAACTAAACAATGTTTCATCCTAACATCTAAGTACAGCTTAAGAAAAGATTAATCTTAAATTTAGGCTGTCCTAGTTCTTAAGTATGAAGTCATGAGAAGTCTTTTAAATGTGCAACCTAGATTAAGAATATAATTATCAGTTTAATCTTCAAGAACAATAATCATTAAACCTAGGGTTTCTAAAGAATGGTCATCAATCGATTCAAATCCTAACTTGCCCTAGGGTTGCTTAAGTGATCAGCAAACCACACAAAGAATTAGTTAGACATCATTTTTTTATAATTATTTTTTTATATTTTTATATTTTTAATTAGACGAAAAGAAGAAGAAAGAAAACAAGAGATCGCAGATGAAAACCGAAGCAAATAAACACAGAGAAAAGAAATAAAATTGACAAAAATTAAATATGCAACAGAAAGTAACCTTTATTCGAAAGTACGTCTCCAAATACAAGCTCCTTCTTCTCCACAAAGCATTAAAAACGAAATTACAACGTGCAGAATTTTAAGAAAAAGCTAAAGAAAACCCTAATCTTCTCTAGATGCCCTCTCTGCTGCGCCTACAGGGGTATTTATAGGTGCAGAAGGTGATAGAGTTCTGATAGAGCCCAGCCACCAAATTTGGTACGCAATCTCATCTTCTTTGCCGCGAAAACGCGGCTCTGGCCGCGTTTCCGCGGCCATACAGTGGCAGATGGCCACGCGCTTTGGCGCGTGGCTTCTCCTGGTTCGTCCATCTGGGCGTATGCTTCTGGAAGCTGGATCCTGACTCTTCATTTTGGATTTTCGAGATAACTTAGAAATCAAGTTACCCTAAATCCAAATCCCTTCAAAAACGAATCTCATCCTTGCACTCTTATTTATCCTCATCCACCAAGCATTTAGGGTAGAATATAATTCTATCCTTTCCCTCTTTGTAGTATTTGCAATTTTTACAATTTGTATTTGCACTTTTGACTTCTTGTAATTGCACTTTTGCACCTGGGCTTGGACTAGGGCTTGGATATGGGCTTTTGGGCTTCATTAAGCTTTAATTCTTTATTTAATTCAATACTCAAGGCCTGCAACATTAAATAATAAAATATTAGTAAATGTGCAGAATTATATGAATAAGTATGAAAATGTGATGGTAAATATGATGACAATTATGCATTTTTCACTACCAATCACACCCCCACACTTATCTTTTTGCTCGTCCTCGAGTAAAAATCAAAAAGAAAAAGAAAATCTAATCTAGCCAACTCACTTTCGTAGGAATCACGGTTGCACTTAGCATGTGCAACAAGCCGTTAAACCCCTAGGTTACCCTAGAGGACGAGTGTTGTCTCGTGAGGGTTTTCAGCGGATTACACCCACAAAATCCATAAAAAAGAGAATATTCGAATTATATTTGAAGAGACTAAGTAGTCTATAAGTTTTAGGATTATCATTTTTATTCATTCTTAAACTTAGTCTTAATAAAGTGAATTGTTATTTATTTTAGGTAAGGATCAAAATTGAATGTTTGTATAGTCTTTTTTCGTTACCCTAAGTCATATGCATCCTTGTAACTTTGCTAGAAATTCCTTAACTTGGACTCTCATGCCTCTTTATTATTTTTATAACTTCATCTAATTTTCTTTCGTGTAAGTATCAAGGCTTCTTGAGGCCCTCATACCTAACTAATTGACTATTAGATGTGTTAATAATTTTTTTTTAGCATGTATAACTCATCTAATTTTCTTTTGTGTAAGTATCAAGACTTCTTGAGGCCCTCATACCTAACTAATTGACTAATAGATGTGTTAATACATGTATAATATTTCTCAGTTTTCTTAGGCTTTCTAATCCACCCTTGTAGCGAACTCAAAGTCGGTGGCTCCCAAACCGGTAGGTTTTAGGGCACCAGGTGAGAAAACACCTCGCGGACTCAAATTCGAGTGAACTAGGCCACAAAACTAAGGGCTTTATTTTATTCAGAACCTCACCTTTAGGCGTGAACACTTATGCTTTTTGAGGCACATGTATCCAGCTTATTTAGTGATATATATTATTATTATTTTTTTATGAGGCACAAGGGTCTTTGTTTTGGAATCCTATATATGCACTAGCTATGCACATTTCATTAAGGTAAAATCAAGACTAATTATTTATTCAATTTCTCCTCCTATACCTAAAAATTAAACAATTCATTTATTTTGACCAAGTTTTTTCGAAATCCTAATCATGACTTTCCTAATTCTTAAAACTAACTTAGATTTCTTTCAAGAAATAAGTCAAAGTATTATCCTTTTTATAATAATTTATTTATTTATTTATTTATTTTTTTGGCAAAATAATGTTAAAATAAAAAGAAATAAATTTTTTTTTTAGTATATGTTAGTAAATCCTCCCCCACACTTGTCTCATGCATTGTCCTCAATGTATGAAATGAATGCATATATGCATGAAATAAAGTATAAAGAGAGGCAAAGAATAATAGTATACCATAGTATGTACAACACATGTATCACTCTCACCTAGAGCTGCTTAGGATTCATCCCTCTAGCTCGTTTCCCATCATTCCAATGGGTTCTCTTTATAAGGCACAATGGGGAGACCAACATTTTTGTTTTAACTCTCTTTCTCCCCAGTTTCATCTTCTTTAGGCTCTTCCTCATCATATGTCCACATCCACTATTCAAAATTCATCACGCCTTTCAGTTGGAACTTCCTTACTATGAATGCCGAGAAATTCTAGCTTAGTTTCGTACATCTCCTCAAAACTTAAATCAACATTTTTTTCCTGGAAGTGAATAATTAACCAACATCTCCTTAATCGATGTATCTAAACACAGGAGTTCTTTTCAAAGAGGCTTTCGAAAGTTAAGTCAATCGGAGGTTCTTGAACTATATTCTCATGCGATATTTCAGTGCTTGGCTCATTGAAGATACTCAGATCAAATCTTCATTTTTTAAAGGGAACTCTAAAATTATAATCCCCAACATGTGTCGTCTTATCACTAAAATCGCATTTATCCTCAAATAACTTGTCAAGAAATAGAGACTCATTTTCACTTTCTTTTTCACAAATGTTCTCAATGAAGTTTACCTCAAATGCTTGGTCTTTTATCTTACGAGATTGGTTTTTCAGGTTGAAGACATTGACCTCTTTAGTCATGTTTCCAAAGGTCAACCTCATGGATCCATTTCTACAATTTATGATCGCATTTGCAGTTGCAAGGAACGGACGCCCTAAGATAACGAGAGTTTTAGACCGAAGAGTGGATACAGGTTCGGTCTCCAGAACAATAAAATCTACTGGGTAGATAAACTCCCCAACTCGGATGAGCACATCGGTAATTTCTCCTTTAGGAATTTTTACGGATCGGTCAGCTAATTGGATTGTAACCTTAGTCGGACTAAGCTCGCCCAACCCAAGTTGTTGGTAGACTGAGAAGGGGAGTAAGTTGATACTTGCTCCCAAATCAAGAAGTGCATGCTTAATTGTAGTTTGACCTATTGTGCAAGAGATGGTGGGGCAACCAGGGTCCTTATACTTGACAGGGATCTGGTTGGACAATAGCTCGCTAATGTTAGTGGCTAGAAAAACCTTCTTGGGCACATTAGTCTTTCTCTTCTTTGTGCACATGTCCTTAAGAAACTTAGCATAACTAGGGACTTGTTGGATTGCATCAAGAAGAAATATATTGATCTTGACTTGGTTAAAAATCTCGTGTACCTTATACATTTGTGCACATTGCTTATCTTTAAGCCTATTTGGGTAGGGTGCGATGGGCTTGTGCATATCTTCGGCTGACTTGTCTTTTTTAGTGTTGTTGGCATCAAGTTGAGATGGAGTGGGATCAGGCAAGCTGAATGCTTGTTTAGAACTTGATGGTGTCGTTACTTGGTTATCAACTTGTTTTCCCGACCGCAATGTATGAATCGCATTGCAATGACTCATATGATTCTCTTGAGCCAAGTGAGCTTGACTAGAGTTCCTAGGGTTTGGGAATGGTTGACTAGGTAGAGTACCCTTTTGCCTTTCTTGCTGATTCATTTGCATCTCTATCCTAGTCAAGACTTGAGCTAGCGTGTCGTTGCTTTTAACCAGAGTGTCCACCTTTCTTTCCATATTGGAGAGCCTTGTTTCCATTTGTGAATATTGGAAAGAGGGTGGAGGATTTTGATAGGGCGGATTTTGAAAATTGTTGGAGAATTTGGGCCTAGTTTGATCATTGTTGCTTGGGCCCCATGAAAAATTGGGATGGTTTCTCCAACCGGGATTGTAGGTGGGCGAATATGGATTGTTGGCGGGTGGATTTTGGCGGGCCTTGTGAAGGCCGCACTCATATGTTCGGGCAAGCTTTGATGCGCGATAAAGACGGGACATTCCTCGAACACATGGTTCATATCTTGATAATAAGTACAGCCCACCGAAGATGTTGGGCTGACTTGGTTCATAGAGACTGGTTCTTTAGTTTCAAGAGCCTCTAGTCTTCGCATTACAGCAGCTAACTTAGCATCGGTTGCTATGTTGGCCTCAATGGAATGGATACCTCCTTTAGAAGAAGTAGGGTCATTAGTCCTAAATTTTTCCAGAGTTGGTTCCCATTGGATGGTATTATCAGCTAATTCTTCATATAATAACCATCCTTCATTTTCGTTCTTTTTCAGAAATCCTCCTTGGCACATGGATTCTAACAGCGTTTTAGTAGGATAATCTAATCCATCATATAGAACTTGGCAAAGTCGCCATTTCTCTATCCCATGGTGAAGGCATTAGGCAAGGAGGTCCTTAAAACGTTCGAAGTATTTCCAAAAGGTTAATTGGCTGTTTGCTTAAACTGTAGGATGTTCTTCCTAATCAGTGCAGTCTTGTGAACAGGATAAAATTTCTTTAAGAATGCCTTAACGAAATTATCCCAAGAAGATATAGAACTGACCTCTAGACTGTAGAGCCATTTCTTTGCTAAATCCTTCAAAGCAAAGGGGATAAACCTAAGTTTGATGGCATCTTTTCCTAACTTAGGAATATTCATCATGAGACATACTTCCTCAAATTCCCTTATGAAGAAGTATGCATCCTCGGATTCAAGTCCATGAAATTTGGGAAGGGTGTTGATGTATTGTGACTTAAGCTCAAAGTGGTCAACACCTTCATCAGTAAGCTTGATGCAAGAAGGAAGAGAGGTTCTAATAGGATAGAACCTATCTTGGAGTGACGGTGGTTGTGACATGTGTGAGTCAGGCTTTTGCTCGGGTGGTGAACTAGTTCTAGTTAGCCTGGATGTAAGTGGGTCTCTCGACTAAGCGGGCATGCACAATTAGCAAACAAGTTCACCCAATCAACCAAAAAAAAGAAAAACAAACAAAAAATCCTATTCTAGGGTTATCCTTGACCTAGACGACTCCTAACTTTAGACTGTCCTTAGGAGGTCTATTGTCGACGTTAACCACAAGCTAATCGGCCAGGTAGGTGGCAAGACCGGTGGGAGGTTTTTCGTCAGAGACGTTCCTTAATTAAATAACCACCGTTCTTCGGGCTTTCGGCCCTCAATCCCCTGCCTAGACACCGATTTGACAAGAGTTAATTTCGAACAATTTTTCTCCTTCGGTCAATCTCCTATTGAGTCCGAGTTAACCTAGGGCCAACGTCTAGTCAAATTTTACTTAAGGTTAGGGTTGTGAGTGTGACGGATATGATTTGTGGGCCAAGGAAGGGTGATGAAATCCCCACCTTATCTTGTTTATGGGTTATGCCCTTAAGATATTTTTGTGTACGTGTAAAGCTGTAGAAAAGTAATCACTCAAGAAAGCAGTAAATCAGCCAAGAGTGTTTCCTAATCTATATGCTATGCAAACGTACCTTATCGCCAGCACTCTTCAATAGAATTAAAAAAATTAAAATAGACACGTGCCCTAAATGCAAGAGTCTAATTTTTTTTATTTTTTATTATCAACAAATGGGTTAATGTTATTAATTAGCAGTTGCAGAATGATCACAGAGAAAATTTATCACAGCAGTAAGCAGTATTTGCAATTCTGAGCAACCTGCAGAAAAATTAATTAGTAGTGAACTACTAGTGCCGCGTTTCTGCGGCTTTTGCCGCGTTTGCACGGCACAGAAGTAGGCTCTGTTGCTCTGCCTTTGAGGGCAGAGGCACAGAGTTGCTATGTGTCCTCGCTGCTGCTTTGCTTTCCTGTTCTCTGTATCGGCAAACAGAAAGAATAAAAAATAATTAGTTTGAGAAAATCGTGTCGTTCCTTCCCGGCAACGGCGTCAAAATTTTGATTGAGATTTAAGAATTTGTAAATAATAAGAATGAGTTGTAGAGTTCTTAGTCTCAATGCTATCCGCTGTAGCAAGGGCCAAAGCGGGTCGTGATCCTCAGGGAAGGATGCGATGCAAGCTTTTCGGCCGATTCCTCTGTATGCTTTGAATAAAACAGAGAAATGATTAGATTTGAAGTATATATGAATAAAGAAGTATGGTTTTACTGATCTACTACCACAACCCATCATGCAAGTCTTGGATGTTGAATTTCATCTTGAGATATATGTGATTCATCATAGGTTATTAAGAATGATTCAAGTAAGAAAAGACGATACAAGATTCTAACTAAGTTACATTATTAAAACTAAACAATGTTTCATCCTAACATCTAAGTACAGCTTAAGAAAAGATTAATCTTAAATTTAGGCTGTCCTAGTTCTTAAGTATGAAGTCATGAGAAGTCTTTTAAATGTGCAACCTAGATTAAGAATATAATTATCAGTTTAATCTTCAAGAACAATAATCATTAAACTTAGGGTTTCTAAAGAATGGTCATCAATCGATTCAAATCCTAACTTGCCCTAGGGTTGCTTAAGTGATCAGCAAACCACACAAAGAATTAGTTAGACATCATTTTTTTATAATTATTTTTTTATAATTTTTTATTTTTAATTAGACGAAAAGAAGAAGAAAGAAAACAAGAGATCACAGATGAAAACCGAAGCAAATAAACACAGAGAAAAGAAATAAAAATTGACAAGAATTAAATATGCAATAGAAAGTAACCTTTATTCGAAAGTACGTCTCCAAATACAAGCTCCTTCTTCTCCACAAAACATTAAAAACGAAATTACAACGTGCAGAATTTTAAGAAAAAGCTAAAAAAAATCCTAATCTTATCTGGATGCCCTCTCTGCTGCGCCTACAGGGGTATTTATAGGTGCAGAAGGTGATAGAGTTCTGATAGAGCCCAGCCACCAAATTTGGTACGCAATCTCATCTTCTTTGCCGCGGAAACGCGGCTCTGGCCGCGTTTCCGCGACCATACAGTGGCAGATGGCCACGCGCTTTGGCTCGTGGCTTCTCCTGGTCCGTCCATCTGGGCGTATGCTTCTGGAAGCTGGATCCTGGCTCTTCATTTTGGATTTTCGAGATAACTTAGAAATCAAGTTACCCTAAATCCAAATCCCTTCAAAAACGAATCTCATCCTTGCACTCTTATTTATCCTCATCCACCAAGCATTTAGGGTAGAATAGAATTCTGTCCTTTCCCTCTTTGTAGTATTTGCAATTTTTACAATTTGTATTTGCACTTTTGACTTCTTGTAATTGCACTTTTGCACCTGGGCTTGGATATGGGCTTTTGGGCTTCATTAAGCTTTAATTCTTTATTTAATTCAATACTCAAGGCCTGCAACATTAAATAATAAAATATTAGTAAATGTGCAGAATTATATGAATAAATATGAAAATGTGATGGTAAATATGATGACAATTATGCATTTTTCACTACCAATCAGAGCTCCTGGCCTTGATAGAGGGAAGGAGGACAAAGTTATGGACTTATCTGTTCATAGGTGATAAACTGAACATGACAGTTGAAGTACCATAAGAAAGAGAGATTTAGGTACCCGCCGGTTCAGAGGATATGAACATAACTGATTGGGAGTTGCTAGACTCAGAAACTTGCCGTTTCGAGGTGGCGAACTGGACATATCGGCAAAAGAATAGTTCCTACTGGACTGAAAGATGAGACTTGGTTATCTGTCGGTTCAGAGATAATAATGGATATAACCGATTGAGAAATCACCAAGCTCAGGATTTTTATCGTTCAGAGGTGACAAACTGGACATGACGGTAAAAGAATTAATCCCTTTGGGGGGTATAAGGTTTGATCATAAATTTCATGGAAAATTGATATCTCCTTCGGATATTTTTGAAAGAAATTGTCAGAGGTATATTATTAACGTGACAACCAGGAGAGTCCATTGAGGACTTGAGAGGAAATAATAGACTTTGAAGAGAGTCTATTAGAGACTCGCTGGGGAGCTAAGAAATATGATTCTTATGAAAGATTATATATCAGAGAACTCCGTGGCAAGTTTGAGAAATAGCCTGTCAGGGGTATAATATTAACATGACTAGGATTTTGTTACTGTTAGAGGTGTTTGAACATAACAGTAATTTTGAGTGAACCTTGTCATTCTTATTGAGGAGAATGATAAGTAGAGTTTATTTGCTGAGGATGTTGATTTTTCCACTAGGGAGTAAGTTAGAATTTTACAATCAGAGATTTAATGTTAACATGATGGGTTTGACTCGACATTTCGCCAGGGAAATGAGTACCTTCTTGTGTGGTCCTACTGTTCCATGGACGGGAATTGGTAAGTGACTTTGTAGAGGAATCAAACGAGAATAGGTCCCTTAAGATTTTTAGCAAATCCTCAGCTGTCAACGAATTTGATATACCTTTACCAACTACCGTTTGAGTTGGGTTAGCCATGCTATTCCCCTCAGCATGATAAGTTGTCAAGAACTTATGTTGGGCTTAAAGGCTAACATTTTCCTCCATCCTTAGCCGTTAGAGACGTTGGATCATTTCGCTACCTTGAGTAACGTGATGCTTCCCCTGGGTTTTCACCCTGTAGGTAAGCTGTCGCCTAAAGGAATGGACACGAATTCCGTGATATCTCGATTTGAAGAGCATCATCCGTCATAGATTCTCTGCCAATCCTTATCTTGTTTTCATATTGGAAAGATTCTGCAGAAGGATATATCACAAACCTTCTTCAATAAGTTCGGCTTGACAATGTTTTCAGCTAAACTCCTTTGATCTTTGATTTGATCGGTAATAGTGGAAAGGTTCTGCAAGAGAATACGTCATGAACCTTCTTCAATGAGTTTGGCTGGATAAGTCATCAGATAAACCCATTTGTGTTTGTCATTCAATCGGTCACCATGTCCTTAGTATGAACGTGAAAATAGTGGAAAGGTTCTACAAGAGAATGCGTCGCGAACCTTCTTTTGTCGTTGGGTCGAGCCTCGATCGATCGAACAGAAGCAGGGGGTATGCCACTATTTTTCATAGAAACATTAGGCTAAATAAACCATCTGCTTGCAACTGTTTCTTAGGCATGCTTGACTTTAAAATATGACCTACTCTTCTAAGTTGAAGATAGGTACATATTTACATACTAGAGAAGAGTGTCAAGGCTAAAACAATTTGACACCTTGTTTCTTCTTCAATGTCACTGGTGTTCGATTGGTTCGACACTAGCCGACCATGAATTGGAGAAGAGTGAAAAGGCTAAAACTGAATTTCATAACCTTAATTCTTCTTTAATGCAGCCAATGTTCGATCGGCTCGACACTGATTTATGGCAGTGTGATCCCTTTAAAGAAAGAGAGGAGCGTTCTTTCTAAATATCTCGGATCTGAAGGTCTTGATCAGAGGTGTAATGTTAACTTGATCGTGAGAAGGATCCTATCAAGGGTAATACTTCTTTAAGAACCTGCCGTTGATCGGCATCATGAGTACGTCACCGTCTGAAGTCATAAGGCGATATGCTCCCTTTGAATAGACTGAATCTATCACAAACGGTCCTTCCCATTTGGGCTGAAATTTGCTTTGGTTTTATGCGTCATGATCATCAGTTGTCTGACGACTAAAACCAAATCTCCTTTCTGACAAACCCTTTGCTTAACCTTCTTATTGAAGGCCTTCGAGATTTGCGCTTGATACAACTCAATATGTTGTTTAGCTTGTAATCGCTTCTCATCCAGGGCTTCGAGCTCTTGAAGACGTAACCGATCATTGTCCTCCTTTGTCATTCTGGTCAATAAAGCGACTCGTAATGATGACATCTGGATTTCTAATGGTATGACTGTTTCGCACCCGTATACCAGGAAAAAGGTGTATTGCCTGTCAGGATCCGAACTGTGGTTCGGTAGGCCAAAGACATTCACCAAGCTTCTCATTCTAATCTTGCTTATTTGATGAAACGAATTTTTTAAGTAGCTTGATAATTATCTTGTTGAATGCTTCTGTCAAGCCATTAGTAGCAGGGTTATAAATAGTTGATATCACATTCTAAATCCGGTACTTATCACTGAACCGATAGAATACCTAGCTCACGAGTTGGGGACCGTTATCATGGATGATCCGCCTAGGGACACCAAATCGATGGATGACATGGTGTTTGATAAAATTAACCACGTTAGAAGTTTTAACTTCCACAAGTGGTATAACCTCTGCCAACTTTGAAAAGTAATTGGTTATTGCTAAGATAAACCGGTGACCTTTTATTAAAGAGGGGCTGATCGGCCCTATGACATCGATTCCCCATACTTCAAATGGCCACGAAGAAACAGTTGGATGGAGAAACTCTGAAGGCTGATGTATGAAGTCCGTATGGATTTGACAGGCTTTACACCTTCGTGCATATTGGATGGCATCGGCTATCATGGTTGGCCAATAATAATCCAAGCCTGTGCAATCGGTCCTTGAGTTTGGGCCTGGCTGATGAACTCCGCATATGCCATCGTGTGCTTCTTTAAGCACTTCTTGTGCCTCTGAATTAGAAAGGTAACGGAGGAGAGTACCATCATATGAGCGATGACAGAGTGTCTTTACTATCGGATCATAGTAAAAATGGAGAGACCTTCGTCTGATAGATGCCGCTTCTTTAGGGCCATCCAGCAATATATCATGCAAAACATAGTCAATGAGGGGAAATCGTCAATCTCTCGGTTTAAAATCTGTCGAGATGCTATGGACCTCCTTGGTTTTCAACACATGTTTAGGACAAATAAGGTGTCGAGTAGACACTATTAGATGATACATTGTATCGATCGGTAAGGCTAACGTGGCTGCTAGTGCAGCTGGAGCGTCGGCCTTAGTATTCTGGGATCGAGACACATGGTGATGTAAAAGCCATCGAATAAGTTAGCTATTTTGATGACTGCATGATAATAAGGTACCAGATCTCCGTAACGGACCTCATATTCTCCTTTAACCTGACTAATGATCAGTTTTGAATCACATAGGCTTCGAGGTAGCGTACTCCCATTTCATATGCGAGCTGAAGGCCAATGAGTAGAGCATTGTATTCTGTCACATTGTTAGAATATGTTTCCGTCAATGAAAATGCCCTAGGAAGGACATGATTTTGTGGTGAGATAATTATAACCCCCACACCAGTAATGATCTTGCCTTTAGGGCCTATTCGTGATGCTCCATCGAAGAATATCTGCCATACTTCATCATCTGAAGTTATATTAGATTCAAAAACTTCATCTGGAATATCTCCATGAAATTTTGAGCTTTCTGAAACCGATGAGCAGCCAGAAAGTCTGCAAGCGTCTGGCCTATAACTGCTTTCTGAGGGACAAAAAGCATGTCGTACTGAGACAGAAGGAGTGCCCATTTCGCTAATCTAGAATTCAGTGATCCTGATTTCTTCATGAGAAGACGCAAAGGATTTACTCTGAAAATGACATATATGATTTGGCTGATCAAATAATATCATGTCTTCTGAATAGTAAAGACAAGAGCTAAGCATTCCTTCTCAATAGGGTGATAGCGAGATTCTGCCCTAATTCAGAGTCCTGCTCAGATAATAAATAGCCTTTTTGTGACCATCATCGTTCTTTTGAGTAAGCAGAGTACCGAGAGAATGGTCCATAACTTTCACATAAAACAGGAATGGTTTTCCTCATGTGGGAGCCACTGAGACTAGAGGATTAGTGAGGTATCTTTTGATATCCTTGTAAGCTTCTTGATAGGCTTGATCCCATACAAAAGAGACACCCTTTTTCATGAGTCAGGTGAACGTTGACAGTGGCCTGAGAGATTTGCGATGAACCTTCTGATATAAGCTAGTCTCCCTTGTATGCCCCTAAGTTCTTTGAGATTATTAGGTGGATGCATGCTCTAAATGGCTTTGACTTTGTCTGGGTCAAGATGAATTCCCTTTGATGTAATAATGAATTCTAAGAACTTGCCACTCGAAACCCCCAAGAAGGATTTTGTTGGATTTATCTTCAGTCGATGAGCCCGCAGTATGTCGAACATTGTTCTTAAGTCACGAAGATGGTCATTCTTATCGCGACTTTTGATAGCAATGTCATCACATAATATTCTACCATCTTTTGGAGGTAGTCGCAGAAAATTATACTCATTACACGCTGATAAGTTGCTCCCGCGTTCTTTAATTCAAAGGGCATCACGGTATAGCAGTATATCCCCAACAGTATCCGGAATGAAGTATATTTCTCATCTTCTGGATACATCTTAATTTGACTATACCCTGAAAAGCCATCCATGAAGGACATTCTTTCGAATCTGCAGGTATTATTAATCATGAAATCAATGATAGGCAATGGGAATTCGTCTTTAAGATAGGCTGTATTGAGATCGCGGTAGTCAATACGGATCTAAAATTTTCCATTCTTCTTAAGAATAGGAATAATGTTAGCAACCCAATCTAGATGATGTTCCACCCGTATGAAACCACACGCGATGAGTTTATGAACTTCGGCCTCAATAGCTTCCATAATGTTTGGACAAAATCGTCGTTATTGTTGCTTGACTGGCTTGGTGTCAGGCTAGATATTCAGACGATGCATGGTTACTTGTGGATTAAGTCCGGGCATATCTTCATAGTTCCATACGAAGACATCGATGTACTCCCTCACGAGTACTATCAATTCTTCTTTCTCCGTAAGTGATAGGCTCTCACTGATAAAGATGGGTTTAGGGTGATCTTGACTACCCAAGTTAACCTAGATCACCATGTCTTTAGTAGGTGGTTCACGTTGTTCGAATCGCTTTTCCCACTGAAAATTTAGTTGCTGAGCCCATGGTTCAATATCAGTAGCTTCCGCAGGCTCCAATTGCTACTTGAAGTCATATTAATGGTGGGATTCTTGAACATCGTTCCCACACTGACATCCGACTCCCATTCGGAGGAAGAGGCAGAGCATGACGGGATCGGTTTGTTATCTTTGAATCGAACCCATGTGGACGATGGAGGTATAACATATCCTAACCCCCTGCGTGTTTTATCATAGTAATTTGCCGGTTTTCATTTGGCACAAAATTACGCAGAAAACCACGTCTTCCTTTTCTGAAATTCAGGCCATTCTCACACTGCAGGCTGTATCCCATTTTTCTCATTATATGCTGTGCTGATCGCGCATAATGAAAAAATTGTGGGGTCTCTGAATCTGAACTCGAGTCTGTGATCGTAAATCTTCGCAGTTGGGCTCTGCCAAATATTATTAGTAATTGACTCCTTTTGGATGGAGGGATCACGAAGATGGATCCATACATTCCGTGGATGTACTTAACATGCTTGATTTATGCAAGGGCATTGTAGAGGGCTATCAGTGACAGATTCAAACAATTTGACACTCGCTGGATAATCAAAGGAAACATTATCATTAATTACCCCATCATCATCATCCTCAGAAGGATTATTACATTGAGGATTATTGAAACATGCTATAATTGGTTCACTGACCAAAGTAGCTGGCGCGTCTCCTTCAGACTCTGAATCTGTTTCATTACCATTGCCATTGTCATTGTTATCAGGCAATGATTCTTTTGATGTTTCACTGACTTCCTTATATAGGAGAGTATCAGTAAAGTAGTTTTCCACCCCTTTGAATGGTTGTTTCTCAGTGAACACAGTTCGTACTGTTGCATCATCTTCAACGTATTTAAAGACTGGTGCAGAGTAGAGGGAACAATCTAGTTAGTGTGGATCCAAGGTCGTCCTAGTAACAAGTTGTATGACGTGTCAGCGTCAATGACGTAACACGTCACTTCTAATTTCTGGTTCCCGATTCGGCAACGGAGTCGAATCTTTCCAAGAGGGTCACTACTCCCTACATTAAAATCGTATATCGTCGTAGTGGCTACAGACAATCGATACAGTGGTATGCCAAGGAAGTAGAGGAGCCTTTTGGGGATGATGCTGAGTGCAGACTCTGGATCAACCTGTACCCTTTCAATGCATGTCGAGCTGATGTATCCAGTATAGTACAAAGGTTGATCATGATTATTGTCCTTGAGGAACATGTCCTCAGCTGTGAAAGTAATAGCAGGTACTTTTGACTGTACATGATGACATTCAGAGTACGGAGGCTGAATGTCATTGATTGGTAGTGAAAAGTGCATTTTTATCATCATATTTACCGTCACATTTTCATATTTATTTATATAATTCTGCACATTTATTAATATTTTGTGATTTATTGTGTGCAGGCCTCGAAATAATAAAAAGAAAGAATTAAAGCTTAAAGAGCCCAAAAGCCCAGATCCAAGCCCATATTTGAAGCCCAAGAGTAAAAGTGCAAATATCAATTGTCAAAGTGCAATTATGCAAGGGCTAAAGTTGCAATTATTAAAGATGAGGGAAGGATAGAATTCTACCCAACCCTAAACTCTTGCAGGATGAGGATAAAAGCCAAAGAGAGTGCAAAGATAAAAATTCAAAGAATTCGGATTCAGACTGTACACGTTTTAGTGTTTAAATCATAACTTTTGCTACAGTTATGCAAATCCGATGATTCAAGATGCTCCAGAAAGAAGACTTGAAGACCTACAACTCTTATGTTGATCAAACTTTCCAATTCAATCCGTAGATAAGCTGATTTCGGCAATCAACATGATAAGAAGTTGCAGGACAGATTTGAATTTCTGGAGATAAGATCTTTTTGGGAGAGTTGTACTAGGACTCTACATCTTCCAACACCTATAAATATCCCTGCAGATGCAACACAGAGAGTAGACAGTCCAGAGAAGAGCCAAGGGCCAAAGTTAGGGTTTTTAGGTTTTCTTTCCACCTCTGTATATTTTTTATTTTCTTTTTGTAAAAGCTGAGAGGAGATGATGTATTCATGGAGGAAGGGATCTGCTTGTACTGATGGTGACAGTCGGTGTAAGTGTTATTTTTCCACCATTGTTTAATAATCAAATCAAGGCTTGTTTTATTTTATTCTTGTATTATTCTAGTTTCTTTTATTCTTATTTTAATCTTGTATCTACTTTCTTCTATTTGTTCTCTAATGTCTTGCCCACCATGAGATCCAACTGCTTCGAGAATACCTAGCCGAAGAAGGAACCTTGACGGCCCAATGGCGATGAACAGGTCTTCATAGCTTGTTTTTCATTTCGTAGAGTAGATTAAGAAGGCGGACGATCCCATAAGCCGTGCTTGTACACCTTCCAAGAAAAGGGAAATCATCGCAACGGTTCAAACGGCAAGCAGACTAAAGAGATAAGTTTTCTTTCTTTTTCTTTTCTTTTCTTTTTGTAGATTAAATACAACTCATCTCCATATTCTTTTCTACCACCCATTATAAATACCACTTCCTTTCTAACTTAACAAATAAAAATAAAAACTTTAGAGAAACTTGCTTAACGCTTCCATCGCAGTCCCTCCCTGAGGATCACGACCCGCATAGCCCTGCTACCGCGGATTAGAACTGAGACTTGCACATCTATTCTTAAAACTAACATATAATATTTTGTGTGCAGGAAAAATCAGTCAACAAATTGGCGCCGTTGCCGGGGAGGGACGGTAAGTTTATCTCTAATAAAAATTTAATTTTTAACTAATTCTTTATTCTTTTCTGTTTGCAGGTTTGGAGAACAGGAAACAGAAACATAGCAGCAGCAGTGGACATATTGCTATTCTGTGCCTCTGCCCTCGAAGGCAGAGCACCAGAACCCACTGTTTTGCCGCGGATCCGCGGCCAGAGCCGCGGAAACGCGGCAACAGTGGTGAATTACTGATCCAATTTTTTGCAGGGTGCTTCAAGTTAAAAATTCTGCTTTCTGCTCTGTTCTGATTTGTTCTGTGATATACCTGTAAATTGCTAATAATTCAACAGTAAATTATTGGTTGTTAAAAATAAAATTTGATTAGACGTTTGCATATTAGGCACGTGTCTTTTCAATTATTTTTATTTACTGTTGAAGAGTGCTGGAGACGCAAGGTACGTACGCATTGCATGTAGAATAGGACTCATCTCTTGGTTGATTTTCTGCTTTGAGTGACTCTTATCTGTTTATCTTGTACACTTGCACTAATTCATCTTAAGGGCATAACCCATTAACAAGATAAGGTGGGGATTTCATCACCCTTCCTTAGCCCAAAAATCATATCCCGAGCACTCACTAACCCAAGCCTAACTTAAAAAATTAGTAGACGTTGGCCCTAGGGACATCTCGGACTCAATAGGAGATTATCCTAAGGGGGAACAGTGCTGGAAGTTGACTCTTGTCAAATCAGTGTCTAGGAAAGGGATTGAGGGCCGAAAGCCCGAAGATTGGTGGTTATTTAATTAAGGAACGTCTTTGACGGAAAACCTCCCACCACTCTTGCCCTGACCTCGCTGATTAACTTGTGGTCAAAGTCTGCACCCAACCTCCTGTGGACGGTCTAACCAGTTAGGAGTCGTCTAGGTCATAGGTCTACCCTAACTTAGGTTAGAATTTTTCTTTTTTTTGTTTTTTATTTGTTTGTTGTGTTTGTGTTGGTGTGATATGGCATATAAGAATAATTCCAATTTTAATCCATATTATACCCCTAACTATTATTCGGATATTACCAACCCGGCATACCCTAACTTTGACCAATCTAGTGTACCGGAATGGTCTTATCCGAATGAATATAACCCACACCCCCCATCTTATGACTATAATTTCCATAATAATTTCAACTCGTCACAGAGTTCATGGGGTTTCGAGTCCCCCAGTCTAATTCTCAACCAAATTGTCCTCCATATCCATCTAGTCCACATTCTTCCCAAGATTCATACTCAGATCCACCCATTCAGAATAGAAAACCATCTATCGGGGAAATGATGAGTATGCACGAGTCCAAGCAACAACCACCATCAATCTTAGACATGATGATGCGTGAGTCCACCGATTCACAACTTCATCACGATCTCACTTCCTCTTTCCAAATCCAATTCCAAAAGAGGCTTGAAGCCATGACTCAGGCTAGATTAGCTCGCGAGCATGATTTAGATATGATGGTTCAATCTTTGCGTTCTTACAGTTCGGCAAATTCTGATATCGCTGACCACTCTCTTAGAGCCGACGAACCAAGTTGCTTTGGACAACAAGATTCTATTTCAGTACCATCATGTGAACTTGCCGAAACTTCAAAATCTGATAACTTGGCAAGTTTTTCCTTTCATGAATTAGAACTTGAACATGAATATGATCATGATCCCCAACTTGATGATTCAGTTTTATTTCCTGATTCAATAATGACTCCAGTGTCTCCACCTGATTTCACTTTTCCCGAGTCAACATTGGATCCTATTCCAATTCATCATGAAATTGAATCACCCATTTTAGAAGATCATATTAAACTTACCTAGATTCTCACAATCTCTTTACTTCTGAAACTGATTGTACAATTCTGACGGAAGATGTTGACCTTAGTTTTGAAGAATTGTATGGTGATGAGCTAGAATTCCTTAATATTGAAAGTAAAGAGATATCACCCATATTAGGTCACATTCCATTGTGGGAAGAAGATTGTGGACTTGAGTTTCAATTTCTTGACTTGGACTCAATTCTTGAACCTAGCCCGACTCCTGAGCCCTTATTTGATTTGAGCATCTTCCTTGAGTCGGTATTCGTTCCCGTACCTATAATGTCCAAGTCGATAATTCCATCTTTCCATACTCCATTTTGGGACAAGGCGGTTGACACAATTGACTCTGAAATTTATTATGAAATTTGGAAATTTGATGGGGTGGAAATTTTAAAAATGATCACACATACATTTTCGTGGGTTATACAAGAAAAATTTTTGGTGGGTTCCTCCATGAAATACTATATTATCTTGATTGGGTAGCAACGCTTGGCCCAATTAGACCACCACCGGAACCACCCCCTAAGGTAATTTTCCGCCTTCCCTTGTTCTTTTTCATGCATATATGCATTCATTTCATACATTGAGGACAATGCATGAGGTAAGTGTGGGGGTGGGCTTTACTAACATACTAACATAGGTAGAAACTAACAAAAAATTTGTCTAAAAATAAAAAAAAATTAAAAAAAATAAAAAAAATGTTATAAAAAGGAAATATTTTGACTTATTTTTTGAAAGAAATCTAAGTTAGTTTTAAGGATTAGGAAAATCACGATTAGGATTTCTAAAAACTTGGTCAAAATAAATAAATTGTTTAAATTTTTAGGTATAGGAGAGAAATTGAATAAATAATTAGTCTTGATTTTTACCTTAATGAAATATGCATACCAAATGCATATCTAGGATTCTAAGACAAAGACCTTGTGCCTCATAAAAAAAAAAAAGAAAAAAAAATCACCAATTAAGCTGATACATGTGCCTCAAGAAGCATAAGTATTCATGCCTAAAGGTGAGTAAATAAAATAAAGTCCTTAGTTTTGTGGCCTAGTTCACTCGAATTTGAGTCCGCGGGGTGTTTTCTCACCTGGTGCCCTAAAGCCGACCGGTTTGGGAGCCATCGACTTTAACTTCGTTACATGGGTGGATTAGAAAGCCTAAGAAGACTAAGAAATATAATATATATATTAACACATCTAATAATCAATTAGTTAGGTATGAGGGCCTCAAGAAGCCTTGATACTTATACGAAAGAAAATTAGATGAGTTATACATGCCAAAAAAAAAAAATTATATTAACACATCTAATAGTCAATTAGTTAGGTATGAGGGCCTCAAGAAGCCCTGATACTTACACGAAAGAAAATTAGATGATGTTATAAAAATACTAAAGAGGCATGAGAGTCCAAGTTAAGGAATACCTAGATTCACAAGGGTGCGTATGACTTTTGGTAACGAAAAAGACTATATTAGAAATTCAATTTTAATCCTTACCTAAAATGAATAACAATTGACTTTATAAAGACTAGGTTTGAAGAATGAATAAAATTGAGGATCCTAAAACTTATAGACTACTTAGTCTCTTCCAATATAAGACAAATATTTTCCTTTTTATGGATTTTGTGGGTGTAATCCGCTGAAAACCCTCACGAGACAACACTCGTCCTCTAGGGTAACCTAGAGGTTTAACGGCTTGTTGCACGTGCTAAGTGCAATCGTGATTCCTACGAAAGTGAGTTAGGTTAGATTAACTTTTTCTTTTTCTTTGTTTTTACTCGAGGACGAGCAAAAAGATAAGTGTGGGGGTGTGATTGGTAGTGAAAAGTGCATTTTTATCATCATATTTACCGTCACATTTTCATATTTATTTATATAATTCTGCACATTTATTAATATTTTGTGATTTATTGTGTGCAGGCCTCGAAATAATAAAAAGAAAGAATTAAAGCTTAAAGAGCCCAAAAGCCCAGATCCAAGCCCATATTTGAAGCCCAAGAGTAAAAGTGCAAATATCAATTGTCAAAGTGCAATTATGCAAGGGCTAAAGTTGTAATTATTAAAGATGAGGGAAGGATAGAATTCTACCCAACCCTAAACTCTTGCAGGATGAGGATAAAAGCCAAAGAGAGTGCAAAGATAAAAATTCAAAGAATTCGGATTCAGACTGTACACGTTTTAGTGTTTAAATCATAACTTTTGCTACAGTTATGCAAATCCGATGATTCAAGATGCTCCAGAAAGAAGACTTGAAGACCTACAACTCTTATGTTGATCAAACTTTCCAATTCAATCCGTAGATAAGCTGATTTCGGCGATCAACATGATAAGAAGTTGCAGGACAGATTTGAATTTCTGGAGATAAGATCTTTTTGGGAGAGTTGTACTAGGACTCTACATCTTCCAACACCTATAAATATCCCTGCAGATGCAACACAGAGAGTAGACAGTCCAGAGAAGAGCCAAGGGCCAAAGTTAGGGTTTTTAGGTTTTCTTTCCACCTCTGTATATTTTTTATTTTCTTTTTGTAAAAGCTGAGAGGAGATGATGTATTCATGGAGGAAGGGATCTGCTTGTACTGATGGTGACAGTCGGTGTAAGTGTTATTTTTCCACCATTGTTTAATAATCAAATCAAGGCTTGTTTTATTTTATTCTTGTATTATTCTAGTTTCTTTTATTCTTATTTTAATCTTGTATCTACTTTCTTCTATTTGTTCTCTAATGTCTTGCCCACCATGAGATCCAACTGCTTCGAGAATACCTAGCCGAAGAAGGAACCTTGACGGCCCAATGGCGATGAACAGGTCTTCATAGCTTGTTTTTCATTTCGTAGAGTAGATTAAGAAGGCGGACGATCCCATAAGCCGTGCTTGTACACCTTCCAAGAAAAGGGAAATCATCGCAACGGTTCAAACGGCAAGCAGACTAAAGAGATAAGTTTTCTTTCTTTTTCTTTTCTTTTCTTTTTTGTAGATTAAATACAACTCATCTCCATATTCTTTTCTACCACCCATTATAAATACCACTTCCTTTCTAACTTAACAAATAAAAATAAAAACTTTAGAGAAACTTGCTTAACGCTTCCATCGCAGTCCCTCCCTGAGGATCACGACCCGCATAGCCCTGCTACCGCGGATTAGAACTGAGACTTGCACATCTATTCTTAAAACTAACATATAATATTTTGTGTGCAGGAAAAATCAGTCAACAGTCATCCTTAGGGGTCTCTGACATATGTGTCAGAAATGATTTTGAGTTAGCCAGTGCATCCCTGAGTGCTTCTCTTGTCTCTTTCGAGAGGTGAAGCAGCTTGTATATGGTGATACGAGCGGGGATATTAGCCAGCTGGGCCAATATGTCAAAGCGAAAAGGCATATTAAGTCCCAGGCCTAAAGGTTTCTTCAGGATATGGTCAAATCAGACTTCTTTCTGCTTCTGTTTGCCCGTTGTCGGGACCGAAGCCGGCACGGGTACTTGTACTGACGTCGTTTGCTGTTGTGTCTCGTCAGTAATCCTCTCATACTGTTTTAAGTATGATTTTTTGAATCGAGCACCTGTCGGCTGAGGTACATCGGCTTGCGCTTTGCAGGCGTGCTTTTCCCCCTCAGAATCGCTAAGAGAAGCTGATGTCACGTTGCCGTCCTCTGGCAAGATGGAGATAACATTACAAGATTTGTCCTTTGACTTTGATTTCTTTGAATCCCATTGTTCATCTTGGGCAAGGTCTGGGTGTATCCACATGATTTTTCCTATTTTCAATGTCAAAGGAATAAGACCCCTAGTCTCCTGATTTTTAGCTGAAAGATCTCTTACTTCTAACCGTGCTTTAGGGATTTGGAAAGACCCATCAGGAACTGTGATTTTTGAGGTCTTGCCAAACTCGAGGGTCACCATGTTCGCAGTGACTTTCTTTTTTTCTGATTTCAGAGTCAGAACTCCGGCATCGACTAAAGCCTGAATTTTGTCCTTGAAGACAAAGCACTTATAAGTAGGATGATGAATCATCCTATGAAAGAGGCAATAGTTGGGATCGTTTGTGCGTCCCACTTCATTAGGCGTCGAGCCTCTTACAGTTTTAATTTATTCCCTTTGTGGAGTAGATGGAATATTGTAACTACCTGTTCGTCTTTGAAGAAGTATTGTTTTGGAGGAAACTTAAACTTCTGATTACTGACGCCGCTCTTCTTGGTCTTCAGATGAACGTCCCCCGATAGTTCAACAGACATAGTCTCTTTCTCTTTGGGTTAGGAAGACTGCGCCATGTCGCTGCGCCCCTTATTATTCATACCCCATTTGCCTTTAGGGGTAGATAGTTCGAACTTTTTAGCCGACTTTTTGGCTATCTCTACTTGCTCGACTAGTTCCTTCCAGGTATGGGCTTTGACAGCTCCCATACGAATCTCCACTTGGTCCAGGAAGTTATACCTACATGTCTGCAAGAGCATTGGCAACTGCAAGAGCATTGGTAATGACATCCCTGCTGGGCACATCAGAGACATGTTTTTGAACCGCTCAATGTAGTCACGGACAGATTCGCCCTTTCTTTGGAGGTAGAGAGGAGTTTATCCATGGTTACCTCGGTATCATTCTCGTAGAAACGAGAAAGAAATCAAATTTTTAAGTCGATTCAGGAATTGATAGAGCCCGAAGGAAGGCTTCGGAACCAATCAAATGCCACCCCCTTTAAGGTGCCAATGAACAGTCTGGCCATAATAGCATCATTATCTATAACGTTACCAGTCTGAGACCAGAAATAGTAGATGTACTAGTTTTGCGAGCTCTTACCATCATACGTATGTAACGTTGGTGGCTTGAACTTGGCCGGGTATGGTACTGATTCCCATTCCAAGGGGTAAGGACAGACTGCCTTTACTTTCTTCAGTTCATCCCTTTGGGTTAGGGATGCGATTTGAGCTTGGATGCCTTTAAGAACTTCAGCATCCATAGAAGAACTTTCCCTTAACTTCTTAATCTTGGGTTGTTCATCATCATTATGTTCCTCTTCATTATGGTTACTCCCGGTATCATTATTATTCCGGTTAGTGAGGAGTTGAGCGAGCATCTGTTGAATGTTATCCAAGGCTTCTTGCTGGGCCTTGGAGATTTGCTCCTGAGCTTCCAACCGCCGACGAAGGTCATCATTACCATTATCAGCCATATGCACCGGCACTTTATCCGTTCGTATCGAGTTGACTGTCGCCGAAGAGGCATACCCAGTATCTTCCTCCTCCTCATCAGACCATTAGAATAATCTTTTCATTGGTTCTAGTGATGTTACTCCAGTTGAGGAGAATAGTTGCTCATAACTGTAGGGTATTGCAACCCTAGATCTGGTGCTTCAGAACACACCTTCTTCTTCCACCAAGACTTGGCCTAAGTTAGGACTATAGTTTGGGTCTGGAGAACTGAAGGAAGGAGAGTTAGCACTATGCAGTACTCGCCTGCCTCTATACGATTCCCGTCCCCTTTCGATCATGTTGACAGACACAGAGGGAAGCTCTGGTAGATTTCGCGATATGCTCCTTTTGTGATACTTCAAAGGAGCTTGCACCGATAGTCGATCAAAGACTGACTGTCGGTTTGGAGGAGTGACGGGGACTGGTCCTAATCGGCAATGGACTGAATGGACCGTCACCAACTGACATCCCACTTGTTCACAATAAGAGGGAGAAATCTGGAGTAATTCCGACTTCCGTTTGTTCATCAAGAACTCTCGCAAGTCAGATTTAGCCGAGCTTAAGCGACTTAGCGCAGAGACTCAGGTAGTGCATTGATCTGTTCAAGTGATTTTGACACCACCTTCTTGCTTATAACCTTGTGAAGGGCGGACTTGGCATCCGCAGGCTTTGGAAGCGAAGCACAGGACGATGCCTCGTTCTTCTCATCACTGCAGAGGTGATTGGTACTAGATAATGCTTTAGTTCTATCTTTGTGGCTGAGAACTTTGGTAGTACCCTTAGGCGCTGAAGCTGCATAAGCATCACTATCAGCACCCAGGGATGATCCCTTAGCTCCGCTGCGAAGAGAAAACTTAAATCTTGAGGAGTCAGGGAGCGAAGCATGCCGTGGTGTTTTGTTTGCCACTTTGTTTTTTTTTTTTGGAGAATGTAAATTTTATATATATCCAAAATGTATGTACACACAACAGTCAAACGACCGACCCAATCTACAACCTAGTAGTAGTACATTGTATACTCAAGTCACCTAACCTACTTGTTGTATTGTAGCCAAAAACACAGCCAAAACAGGTCCGAAAACCCCCAATTCTGCTGCCAGAACAGCAGCAGAATTGGGCAGATCTGGTCGGCCAAAACAGCCCAGAAACTGCCCAATTCAGGCTCCAGAACGGCAGCAGCTGCTGCCGTTCTGGTAGGAACTGTGCTGCCCAAAATCTGCAGCACAGTTCCTACCGAATCGGACAGTTATGGCATTCATCACTACCAAAATCGATCCTCCTGTGCATGTATATGGGCCACGGCCAATGCTACAGATCCACAGCATCATGTGGAAGCAGAGAATATAAAGTCCTGTACACCTGCAATTTAATCGTAAAGACGACCGCCTCCACCTCCATTGCATGTCCTTCAAAGATTCTCCTATTACGTGCAATCCATATGTGATACACCGTGCACGCAAGTGCAATTCTTCTAGCCTTTGCCTTGCAACTGGACCCTCTGGACTCCATCTTAATCCACTTCAGAGCGCTCTTAATGGTAGACATTGCCCGAGAGATATTCAGCCATTCCTTAATACGTGTCCAGATTAGATTAGAGAAGGCACATCCAAAGAACAAATGTGCCACAGTCTCCCTGTTCCCCACACAGAGTACACAGTTTTCCTCCCCCTGAAGAAACGACAGTCTATCCCTAGTAGGCAATCTCCGTCTTGCGGCAAGCCAGAGAGTGACTGCATGTTTCGGCACAACAGCAGAGTTCCACACCGATCCCGGCCATTGAAGCCTTGGCCCCTTCTTACGGAAGTAATCATACGACCGCGCAATAATCAGCCTCTCATCTGTCACCCAAGAGGATAGCCTCAATTTCGCCGCCTCAAGTGAACCTTCTTCCTGACACAACCGGTCACGGATAGCAATTAGCCTCTTAAGCAAGGGCGAGTCATCTCTAACATAGTTCCACATCCAAGGCGAGGCATCCCCTTTGAGGTAGATATGGTGCACCCATTTAACCCAGAGGGAATCCTTCTTATTGTGAATGTTCCAAAAGCATTTGGCCAGTAGTGAATCATTCCAAGCCTTAAGATCCCTGAAACCCAGGCCCCCTTCAGATTTAGGCAAACACAAGCTCTGCCAGGCCACTGGATGATGGCTCTTGTTCCATAAGAAATTCCTGCACAGCCTAGTTATCCGATCAATAATAGCCGATGGCATCGGAAAGATGGAGAGCCAGAAGCATTCCACTCCCTGCAGGACCGAACGAACAAGCTCCGCTCTTCCAGCAAGAGAAAGGCAAGAAGCCGTCCAAGAGTTAATGTACATAGTGATCTTATCCGTGAACGGAGCAAAGTGAGCCACCTGAAGCCTCTGAGCCGCCAACGGAACCCCAAGATATCGGAACGGCATACTCCCATGAGGAATACCCGTCATCTGTCTGATACAAAGAAGTTCCTCCCCATAAATACCCGCCGTGAATAGACTAGACTTTAGCAAGTTTGAAGACAAACCAGATCTCGACCCAAAATCTGAAAGGCTATCCATAATAATACGCACAGAAGTAAGGTCACCCCGAGCCAAAAGCATCAGGTCATCAGCAAAGGCCAAGTGCGATAACCGAAGCTGACCACACCTCGGGTGAAAATTGAAGTCCAAACTACTAGTGCACAGTTTCAGCTTCCTGGATAGATACTCCAAGCAAATGGTGAAAAGGAAAGGAGAAAGAGGATCACCTTGTCTCAGTCCCTTCCCACCTTTGAACATCCCATAGATACCACCATTCAATGCAATGGAATAAGATGTGGAGGAGACACACTCCATAACCCATCCGATAAACCGGTCCGGAAACAGAAGTCCCTTAAGCATCTCCGCCAAAAAATCCCAAGATACAGAGTCATAGGCTTTCCGAAGATCCACCTTGATCAAGCATCTCGGCGAGACCCTCTTCCTGTTATATTTTCTCAACAACTCTTGCACCAAGTGTATATTCTCAATCATGCTCCGACCCTCCACAAAAGCAGATTGCGAAGGATCAATAATACCCCCAAGAACATTGCGAAGTCTCGCTGCAAGAATCTTGGAGATTACCTTATAGATGACATTGCAACAAGCCACCGGCCTAAAATCTCCCACCGAGTGTGCATGGGCCGATTTCGGAACAAGCACAATCAACGTATGATTAATCTGCTTCAAGAGGGATCCAGATAGAAAGAACTCCTTGACAGCATCACATAGCTGAGGTCCTACAATGTCCCACGCACTCTTAAAGAAGAGAGCACTGTACCCGTCCGGACCCGGTGCCTTGTCATTACCTATACTGAAGAGTGCCTCCTTGATCTCATCTGAGGAGACATCCATCACCAGACAATCAGCTTGTTGATTAGTAATCCCCGGCCCACTCATAATCACCTCCCGATCAACAGGCGAGACATGAGAATGCGTACCCAAGAGACCACCATAATATCGGATAAATTCCGATGCCACCTCCTCAACCGACCCCGTCAAGGAACCATCCTCCTTGGAGATAGCCGCAATAAAACCCTTCCTCTGTTCCTCTTCACAATGGAGTGGAAGAACTTGGTGCATCTATCAGATTTAGAAATATAGTTGCATTTTGCAAGCTGAGAAATATATACCAGTTCCGCCTTGGATAACACCCACGCATTCTTGCGCAACTCCATAACCCTCAAGCGAAGATCATGATCCTGAAATCGAGACTGAAGAAGAATCTGAGCCCGATTGAGCAGCTCTCTCGCCCTATCAGCCCTAGATGCTATGTGACCAAAATTTTTCTCATTCAGAATTTTCAGTGGAGCCTTGAGCATCTTTAACTTCCTACAGAATCCAAATTGAAAAGAGCCCACAACCTCCTGGTTCCAATTATTTCTAACAATGTCTCTGAAATCCTCATGCCCCGCCAAAAAGTTCCAAAATCTGAAAGGCTTGTTAACCGTGCGCGGCCTATGAAGAAGAGAGACAATGCACGGGGAATGGTCAGAAAGGCAACCGGAAGGCAAGAAGTTAACATGACTGAATACTTCCCTCTGGAGCCAAGGGGAGTTACCCAACACTCTGTCTAACTTGGAGCTAACGGTGCCGTTGGACCAGGTCAAATGACATCCCGTGTACTGTAGGTCAGACAGACCCAGCCCATTACAGCATTCAGCAAAATCTCCAGTTTGGTAGTGGGTTACCATATTACCACCAACCCTCTCCTCCGGCCTCAAAATACTGTTGAAGTCCCCCATTAGCAGCCAAGGCTCCAACAAGGAACCCCCCCACTCCGTTAACACTTCCCAAAGGCCTCTCCTGGCCCCAATAGAATTAAAGGCATAAACAAAACTGCAAAGGAAAGAAGTAGAAGATACCATACAGGACACCTTGCAGTGAATAACTTGTGGATGAGTCACCAGAATCTCCAGCCGAATCCTGTTAGGGTCAAAAAGAATCAAAATTCTGCCTCCTGCATGAGTCTGAAAATTATTGACCTGATTCCACCCCTTAAATCTTCTTCTCATTAGATCCTCCAGTCCATTCAGCGACAGCTTAGTTTCCAAAACTGCCACAATGCCTATGTCCCTCTTTCTAACCATCGCTTCCACCCCTTTTTGTTTCAGGGGGAGGTGGAAGCCCCTGATATTCCAGAAGGCCACAATCATTTGGAGGATTGGGGAGCCTTCCCCTTCTTTTTCCCTTTAGACATAGCGGAGAAGCTGGCAGGCCTATCAAGAGGCCTAGCAATCCCCTCCCCAGTCTCACATTCATCCGCCCAATCACAGGAACCACTTCCCGCATCAGCCGCTTCTAATCCTTGCACGACCGAATCTCCTATAGAAGACACGAGAGTCCCCCCAACGCCAGATCCAGCACCTATCTTGCATCCCTCCTTCCCATCCTTGCCCTTGCCCCCAGAAGCACGCAAATGGCTTCTTTGACGGGGGAGGCCCTCCACCACAGGCTGCAGTCCGGGCGCAACTAGCACAGTTTGCTGCTGGACAGCAGCAACATCTTGCTGTCCAGCAGACCTCTTTTGCTGACCCTTAATACCAGACCCCCCAACCCCCTTAATCTGCGCAGGTAAGTACACAGCCTTCTTAGGAAAAACAGGGACAGGAGACACAGCAGCAACCTCTTTACCCTTATCCAGAGAAACCCCCAGAGCAGGAGCAGTCCTTCCAGAACCGGCCAAGGGACCCCCCGACAGCAACGAAGGAGGCACAAATACCTCCGCCTCCCCAACCACCCTCACCACTGACTCCACAGCACATCCAGGTACCCGCACATCCCCGAAAGTGGAGGCTGGCAACCCAGTAGCAGCCGAGGTGCTCCCAGGCCCAGCAGAAGCAACCTGACCAAGCACAGGGGCAGAAACACTAGCTCCATCCAATACAGCCCCAGAATCCGCATCTTTATTCATCGGCACCGGTCCAGACTGTTGCTTCCTTTTAGGCCCATAAGACGGCACTCTACCGCCCACCGACTCCTTCTTACAATCACCATCACCATGCCTAAAGGTCTTACACTTCTTACAGAATTTAGGAATAAACTCGAACACCACCCCTTGTCTATAAACCTCTCCCGTAGGTAATCTAAGATCCACTCCCCTAACAAGATCCTTCGATACATCCACCTCCACCATAACCCTAGCATAAGAGAGTCTCTCCTTTGTCCGGGTCATCATATCAGTTGTAATTGGTTTCCCCACCTTCGACACGATCTTGCTGAGAGCCCTGTCATTCCAACAATCCAGGGGAAGGCCCGGCAATTGAACCCAAAGTGGCATAGTAGCGAATTCCTCCCCCCCGAACCTGAAGCACCTCGGCATAATTCTAAGCATCAGGTTAACCCCATACACAAAGTATGGACCACCATTGAGGACTGACATTCTATCCTCCTCCGAATGGAATTTGAAAACAATCCACCCCGAACGATGGATCCAATGATTGCACTTCACCTTCCACCCCTCCCTTAACTTTCGGATAGCCTCCAAACCGGGGAACTTGCCAGCAAATTGGCCCACCAAGCAGTAACCCCACACCTCCTCAACCGTATCCACATCCCTCTCTTCAATAATAATCAAGTCTCCATCTCCAGCAACCTCCTCCAACATGATCCCTTTACCCATATTGCGATTATCCTTGAATAAGTTCACCCATGGAGCCCTAATGGCATCACCTTTGGCCTTCTCAGTCACCCTACCAGCAGCGTCACCAACCTGGCAACCCGCAGCAGCCTCCCGACTTGACTGGGGCAATTCTACAAACACATGGTCTGCCATCTGCCCCCCTAAATCCTTTATCAGTTCAGTGTTCAGGGTCCCCACAACTCCCGACTTCACCACCCCATCAATAGCACAATCGGAGTCAGAAGAAGGGGATACATGATCACTAACCTCATTCTCCTCAGATGAGTCCAGGTGACTCAAAAGATCAGCTGCTTCCGGATCATCCACCACCTTATTATCCTTAGATTGGAGCAGATCCAAAGGCGCCTCCCTGGATTCCTCCATCATCAGACCGTCCAATTGATCCCTCAGCGCCCCAGACCTAGATCTGGTAGAAGGCCGCTTGGGAGCCATACCAAGGAGAGTATCTAAGTGAAGCTGCGGGCTCTCCCACCAGCCCTCAACAGGGGATGGGAAACCCTAGCTCAGATCGGGGGGAGAATCAGAGAGAAAGAAGGAAGAGCACTTCAAATAGGCCGAGCACGCAGCAGGTGAACCAAGGCAAAAAATCCACCATGGGAAATCGCCCTGTGAGAGCAGCTCTCTCTAACTCACCTTTGACTTTGTTTGCCACTTTGTTGCGAAGGTGGTTAGCACTGCTAGGTGCTTTAGTTTCATCGAGGCAGCTGGGCATTCCGCCCGTACCCTGAGGTACTGGCGTTGTATTCGCCACGCTGTCAGTAACTTCGCTCGCGAAAATGAGGTTGGCGTAAGGAGTTACTGCTCCTGGATTAGGCGAAGGCAGAGTTGCCACCCTAGCTTCGCGGCTAATAGCCTCGGCGAAGCTGCCAAACTGGATAGGCAGTTTTCCTTTGTCTTCACGTGATAGGCGAAGTTACGGTGAAACTTCACCTGGTGGAGCTTCGCCTGAAGATTCACACGGAGCTTTTGTTTTAGCCTCCACATCTATTTAGGAAGTGAAGTTTTAGGTTCACAGGGAACCTGGCTAGCCTTGCATAAGGCACTTTTAGCCTCAGTGGAGGAGGCTGATAGGAGTTGGGACGAGGCTCTTCCAGCTGTTCGCCCAGCTAAAATTGGCTTCTGCTCTAAAGCCTTGGCCACCGAGATCTTCCTGTGCTTCCGAGCGTGGAGCATTGGACTACCCTCCGAGAGTAATTCTTCGAATTTTTCTTGGTTGAAATGAATGACCAAGTTTTTGAACATAACGGACTCAGGATTCTGACTGTTGCATTGCGGCATTATCTCCTTATTACGGCATAAGACTGATTTCCGTAGCGGAGTCGCCATCTTGTTTTCCATTAAAAATTTAACAAAGGAAAAACTTACAAAAAAGTGTCGAGGAGCGAAATTACAAGTAATTGAAAAGAAAATTGCAGGTAGATCTCCTCTGTGATTTCTTGAGAAACGTGTCGGTAGGAATCTGATCAGCGCACGATCACTTTATCCCTTTGACGATGCGACCGGTCATATGATCAAACTGCCTCCTAATAAGACTCCCTTCTCGCTTGGTTCGGGGAATCAGAGAACAAAAGATCAATAGAGCCTTTTTTGCTAGGAATTCTGCTCTTTTTGAGTCAATTTCCTCTCTATCCGTCCTTCGTCTCAGTCTCCGTCCCTTTTTTTTCGTCCCTGTGTGTAGTAAGGGACTATTTATAGTCAAAGTGGGGTGTAACCGCTCCCTTGAATTCAGCAAGGCCGAATCAGCTATTAGCTTCGCGCGAGGCTCGCAAATGACCTTGCTGCGAAGCTCTTTGCAAGCTTCTGGCGAAGTTAGAGGGTTCGTGCGAACGTCCTCATGCTGTTATGGCTTAATTGTCTCCACTTAATTGTTGGCCCGAAGGCCTTCCTCTCTAGTTTTGATGATGATTAACTCATGTAGTTATGTTTACTAATAATCTTGTGATTTTAGTTTCAGATCATGTAACAAGATATTAGTTGGTGATTTGCTTCAACAAGAGGTGTTTAGAAGCTTTCACATGGTGATTCCAGTGCCCGAGCATCAAGATCATACCTTTGCACTCGGTGGATCACGTTTGGGATCGAGTCGGCTTGAAGATTGAAGATCATCAAGAAGACTTAGGTATCCTAGTTTAGTTTAGTGTGTTTTAGATCCATGTGTAAAACTTAGTATAGTTGATATGCTCAAGTGCACAACACACACGTATTATGGTTTTTCGGTTTTTAGGTTAACCGATATTTGTTTTCATGAATAGTTGATCAAAACAAGTTTAAATGGTTTATATGTATAATAGATGTATTCTAGTTATACATGCATGCTTAAACTTCCTATACAAACTTATTTTGACTTTCCTATTCATGTATTGAAAAATCCAAGTTTGATAAAATACAAGTTTTGATTTTTGGTAAAAATGATAAGACACAAAAATAGTTTCATATGCTTGATATTTGAGTTAAAATATTTATCACAAGTTTATATATCAATGCAAAATGTTAAAACTATTTTTAGGTATTTTTACAAAACTTAAAAGAATTTTTAGAAATATGTTTAACTGTTTTTCTGACCCAGACTGTGGCTGACAGGCCAGGTCGGTCGACCGCACGGGTCGACCGCACCAAAGGCCGGTCGACCCTTGCGGTCGACCGACGTGCACATGCTTGTGCACGTTTGGCAGACACAGGGACGGTCGGCCGGGCGGCCGACCGGACCAGAGAGATTTGCTCTCTGTATCTGGGCGGTCGGCCGGACGGTCGACCGGATTGCCCCAACGGTCATATTTCTGACCGTTGGCGGTCGGCCGGCCAGCCGACCGCAGGCCTGTCAGGCTGACAGATCAGCCTAACGGCTAGTTTTTGGTTTGGCCTATAAATACCCCATTTCTTGGGGGTTTTAACTAAGATTTTATGAGCTAAAATTTCTCTCTATTCTTGGTGTTTTAAACAAGTTTTCAAAAGAGTTTAAGTGCCAAAAAGATTCATCTATTTATTTTTAAAGTGTTTTGTTTATTTCAAAGAAAATAGGTTTTTGGGAATTGTTTCTTGATCTAAAATTCTATATTCATTTGGTATTTTTTCCAAGAGATTTTCTTTGATCAAAACACTTAGTTTTCAACACTTGAGCTATCTTCTATCCTAATCTATTTAGGATCTTTGTTTTGTGGAAAAGAGAAAGAGAGATTGTTTGAGGTTGTTTTAGCCTCCAAGTTGTAAACACCCTTGCTTTTTGTTGTATCCCTCTTTGGTAGAGGTTGATCGGGTGATTAGTTTGCTCCCTCTTTGGTAGAGGTTGAGTTGGTTGGTTTGCTCCCTCTAGTGAGAGGTGGAGTTTGGTTTGTAAACCCTCTTCGGTAGAGGTGTTTGTTTGTTGGTTGTTGTTTGGCTACGGGCCTACCCCTCGGTTGTGAGGCGGTGTTTAAGAGAGGAGTTAGGTACTCCCTTGTTGTAAAAACCCTTCTCGGTGAAGGTTCCCTCGATGGGAGTCCTCAGTGGACAAGATAGTGGATTAGAAATCCTTCTCGGTGAAGGCGGGGATGTAGAGCTAGGGGCTCGAAACTCGAAACATATCTTGTTGTTAGCATTTGATCTATTGTCTCTCTAACCCTCTCTCTCTTTATTTTGTGCATTGCATTATTCATATTGCCATATCATCATATCATATTTGCTTGTGTTGAGCATTGTTTCATATTGCCATATCCATTATATGCTTGTGTGTGTGCCTCACTTATACTTAACCACAAGAGCTTCATATAGCACCTCAACCCATATCTAGGGGAATCAAGAGGAGTTAGTCAGAGCCCTTCATGGGAAATTCGGCTACACTTGTGTGTTGTATTAAGTGTGATTGCAATATTTGTTTAAGCTTCTACATTTAGCGCATTTAGTTTCTAGATTAGCACTAACACCTATTCACCCCCCCTCTAGGTGTTTTACAATTGGTATCAGAGCCTACGCTCCTGATACTTAGGCTTAACATCCTAAGAGTGAGATCCTTTGTTTGCTAGTCTACATGTGCATTTGCTTGTTTGCACACATTTAGTTTGGACCCATGGACTTCATGACCCCACCTATGTTTGACCCTTCCAACATTCTAGTTTGGAAGACTAGGATGTCCATTTACCTACAAACCCTAGGTTATAAGGTTCATCTTGCCATTACCAAGAGATCCTACCTTAGTAATAGCAAGCATATAGGGGCCAATGCACTTGCCCTAAAGGCCATTAGAAGCACACTTTCAAAAGAATATCTTATGCATGTTTCTAACCTTGATTCCGCCTTTGCAGTGTGGAACAAGTTGACAACAACCACCACCTCCGAGCTTCAAATGCCAATCCAACAAGAAGAGGAGTCTAGTGGAGAATCCGAGTCACAATGCTATATGATCCAAGGGAATGACTCCCTTGAGGTACAATCGGAAACTCAACTAGATAATTTTGATTCTAGTTCTTCATGTGATGATCATATTGATGCCCATGCTTTGAATGAAGAACTTTCTATTGTATGTGAAAAATTGATTGAAAAATATAAAGTTTTGAAAAAGAAGACTTTTGCTTTAAATAAAGAAAATGAAAAATTGTCTTCTAAACTTGATTGTGTTTTGCAAGAGAAAGTGGAGATCTATAATGAAAGGGATTCATTAAGGTCTCAACTTGAACTTGCATTAAAAGAAAATAAAGTTTTAAAATCTAAAAATGATTGTGAAACACTTTTGAAGAAAAATGAAAATTTGTCTTCAAGAGTTGATTTTGTTTTAAAAGAAAATGTTGCTTTGAAAAATAAAATAATTTCTATTTCAAATGATTTGAATTTTTGTTTGAAAAAGAATGATTGTTTGCAAAATAAGATTGATGCACATGTTTGCCATGCTAGGGTAGTATCACACACTTCACCTATTGCATGTGCCACCTCTTCTTTAATTGAAAATGATATATCCATGCTTAAAAGAAGGTTGTCTGTTTGGGCTCCACTTTGAGCCAATGTGCCATGAACCATACACGTTTGGAAATTTTGTTTCGAAAGAAACAAGTTCCATCTATTATGCATGCACACCCATCACGGCATACACATGCTCCTCACGGACACCATCATCACTTGTATGCTCATGTGTACACTTGTACACATTGTGGACGTAATGGTCACCTTGCTAAATTTTGTTATGATCGTATACATGTTTCAAATTTAGCAAATAATTTTGTTTGGGTTAGAGAAGGTAACCCCCATGGACCCAATAAGATATGGGTACCAAAGACCTTCCCTCTTATGTTTGATGTAGGTGTGGGCTCTCACACGACGTGAGAGTAGCGGTATCTTGGAGTGGATGCGTTCCGAGCTTCATGGAAATGAAAGGAACACCTCGAGGGGGGGGTGAATAGGTGTTTGTGCTAATCTAAAACTAAATGCAAAATTAAGTGCGCTAAATGCGGAAGCTAATGCAAATTTTGCAACACACTTAGTACAATCAACAAGTGTAGCCGAATTCCCCGTGAAGGGCTCTAGACTAACTCCTCTTGATTCCCCTTGAATGGGTTGAGGTGCTATGTGAAGCTCTTGTTGATTAGGTACAAGTGAGGCACACACAAACAACCAAGCATATACAAGATATAGCAATGTGAATTATGCAAGGCACAACACAAGCAAATAGATATGATATGACAATATGAATTATGCTCAACACAAGCAAATATAATATGAATGAAGTATGATGCTTTGCACAAATGTAAAGAGAGAGAGTTTAGAGACAAGTGGATCAAACGCAAACACAATGATATGTTTCGAGGTTCGAGCACCCTTGCTCTACATCCCCGCCTACACCACCGTGTAGGATTTCCAATCCACTATACCGTCCACCGAGGACTCCCACCGAGGGAACCTTTACCGAGAAGGATTTGTACAACAATGGAGTACCTAACTCCTCTCTCAAACAAACACCTCCTCACACAAGAGGGGTAGGCCCGTAGCCAATACAACAACCAATCCACCTCATACTTGAGGGATACAAACCAACAACCAACTCCACCTCACCAAGAGGGAGTAAACACCAATCTCCACCTCACAATAGAGGGAGGAAACCAACAACCCAAATCACAACCTCAACCTCTACCAAAGAGGGAGCAACCAAGAAATCAAGGGTTTACAATAGGTGGTCTCTTTCAACCACAAACCTCTTTCCTTTTTCTTTTTCCACAAAACAAATGATCCTAATAGATTAGGATAGAAGATAGCTCAAGTGTTGAAAACTAGGTGTTTGGAAAACAAGCAACAAAGAAAAACACTTGAGAAAATTCTTGCAAAAGATATAGAATGAAAACCAAGACAAATCTCCCAAAATCCTCTTTTCTTTGATTTTTTCAAAAACCTAAAACAATAAAGATTGAAAGATTAAAGCCCCAAATACTTTTGAAAACTCTTTAAAAATACTTAAGAAGGTCTGGAATTTTTGCCCTTAAAAACTTCTACAAAAACTCTGAAGAGATGGGGTATATATAGCCCCAATACAAAACTAGCCGTTAGAGCTGAGCTGGCAGCTCTGACAGGCAACGGTCGACCGGCCCGGTCGACCGCCAACGGTCAGAAATATGACCGTTGGGCAACTGCGGTCGACCGGCCCGGTTGACCGAAACAAACAGAGAGCACTGTAAGTGCCCCGGTCGACCCGAGCGGTCGACCGTCCCAGTGCCTCCAAACGTGCACAGATTTGTGCACGTCGGTCGACCGGCCCGGTCGACCGACTTCACCCAAGTCGACTAGGTCAGGTTGACTAGTCGACTGATTGAAGCCTGGAACAGAAATCTGGATCAGAAAAACAGTGTAAAATATTTTTCTAAAAATCTTTTAACACTTCTAAAAATCACCAAAAATAGTTTTATCATTTTATATGGAAACACAAACTTGTGATAAAAATTTCAAGACATATATTAATCATATCAATTCATTTTTGAGTCTTGCAAATTTTATCAAAAACAAAACTTGTATTTTTATCAAACTTGATTTTTCAATACATGAATAGGGATATCAAAATAAGTTTGTCTAGCAAGTTAAACCATGTATGTATATCTAGAATACATCTAATATATATAGAAATAAAGTAAACTTGTTTTGATCTACTATTCATGAAAACCAAATCCAAAACATGAAAACGTGTGTGTTGTGCACTTGAGCATATCAACTATACTAAGCTTTACAAATGGATCTAAACACACTATCTAAACTAGGATACCTAAGTCTTCTTGATGATCTTCATCTTCAAGTAGACTTGCTCCAAAACTCCATCAATGGGCTAGGCAATGTGTGATCTTGACGCTTTGGCCCTGGAATCATCATGAAAAGCTTCTAAACACCTTGTTGAAGCTAATCACCAACTAATATCTTGGTTAATGATCTGAAACTTAAACAACACAAGATTATTAGTAAACATAACTACATGAGTTAATCATCATCAAAACTAGGGTGGAAGGCCTTTGGGCCAACAATCTCCCCCTTTTGATGATGACAAAACTCATGGAGGTATATATGCATGGATTAAAGTTAAGCTTCAAAGAAGCTCCCCCTTAACTCATGCATAAACAAATAATAATATATGGAAATGAAGCACATGAATATGTATGCAAGTATGGAGATAAAACATGCAACAAGTATAAATCAAAATCTTTTTCTCCTATTTGCAATACAAAAACATATATGCATAAATAACAAGGAAGACAAATACTTCTCCCCCTTAAGCAATGAAAACATGCATAAACTCAAATACTTCTCCCCCTTTTTGTCAATCATCAATAAAGGGTTCAAAGTAAAATCAAATCAAACAAATTTTTCTCCCCCTTTTTGTCAAACAAAAAGATCAAGAAGGGGTTAAACAATCCAAACAATAAAATGAGGGGTAAAAAATCTTTCTCCCCTTTTAAGTCAATCAAAACAATAAAATAATGTTCTCCCCTTTTTGTCTAAAACAAAAAATAAGATCAATAAGGGGTGACTATAAACAACATGATATCAATAGATAAATATGTCAATGAAGCATCTTGATATCAATTGAAAATAAACAAAGATCAATAGATGTTATATGCTATATACATTCATGAAGAGGAAGACGCTAAGTTAGCTTCCCTACACATATGCATTACATGAAAGAGGGATGTTAAGCCCTAATTCACATAACACACATTATGTAATGCATAAGAGGAGATGTGAAGCTCCCCCTACACACGTGTACCACATAAAGAAGAGATGTTAAGCTCTTCAATACACAATACACTCAACATGAATCTATATGTAGAAGAGATGTTAAGCTCTCCTTGCATGTAGTCAATATAAATCAAAACTTTTGTATTTTTCTTTAAAAACAAAAATTTTTAGATACCAATTTTAAGCAAAAACACATGAAACATCTTGATATCAATTGAAATTAAACATAATAAATTTTGAATGTCTAAACAAAATTTTGATACCAATTGTAAATAATTTTCATATTAAACATATGATACCAATATGAAATTTTCAATCATAAAGTAAGGGAGTGGGAAACAAATACCAATTGAAGAATCACCAATTGAAAGACAAAATTAAATTTTCTCCCCCTTTATGAAATACCAACTAAAAAGATGCATGGGCTTGATACCAATTTAAAAGTAATCAATTGAAACAAAATTGAAGCTCAAGCACTAGCATAAACAAGATTTTGTGAAAAATTTATATCTTAAGCACAAATAAAACAAGTATATGTGTATGAAATAGAATGAGTACCAATCACCAATAGATGATACCAATTGAAAATATACATACACAATAAACATATGAGTATACACAAAGATCAAAATGATACCAATTGAAAGAGTTCAATGATACCAATTGACATAACAATAAAAGCATGGTATAACTCATATAATCTACCACCCAATCAAGGTTCAAGTTTTAAATGATTTTCATTTTAAAGCATACATGACCATGATCTCCCTTCTAACCTCCCGTGGATGGTAGGGGTTTTCAAAAAATAGATTTAAAAATGTAGTTTTGTTTGAAAATCACTACCAAATTGAAGAATACGAACTAGTTAAAATGAAAAACTTGTTAACTAGTGCGAAATCCTTCAAGCAAGGAATAAACTAAAAATAATTTTCATAAAACATGAAATCCACATGATAATCAACACTCTAATTCAATTAGGCATAAATATGACTCATGAATACAAAACATGAGCAAGCAATAAATGTGAGTGTACAAATAAAGTGTGAATATCATAATCATGAAAATATTCAATTAAGCTCAATTATTCCTTAAACATTGAAAACACGAAAATTATCAAAACTTATTTAATCTTCATGGCATATGTATGTCAAGTACAAATTAAAATATACATACATATCCAAAACACAACGAGTCCACTATTTATATATGCATGAAGGCACGTGGCTCAAAAGGATAAACATGTATATCTAATAGTTTGGACAAGATAGACATATACATGAAGTTAAACAATTAAACACAAAATCAAGAAAAGCTAAATCTTCACCAAAAACACATTTCATTTCAAGGTATATGTATGAATTGTCAACACAATAAGTATACATACATATCCCTAAACACAATTGAGTCCATATATAGATTTGCATGAAAGGCAAATGACTCAAGGGGTATACATGTATATCTTAAAGTTTGGCAATACAAACATATACATGAAGTGAAAACTCATAAAACAAATTCAAAAATAGGAATACAAGTTTAAAATGCATGAATCATCAAAACTAGATTATACTAGCACATCTAATGGGTTCAAATAAGCAATCAAGCCCAAACATATATAGATTTATTTGTGGCCCACTATATATACACGTATAAATCCTAGTCTTAATGAAAACTAACATCTAAACAAGTAATCTTAACATGAAGTATCAAAACACAATATAAAAATCATCATGATAAATAAAAAAACATGATTATTATGAATATCCACATGTTATTGAAATATGATATACGCAATAGCAACCAAATAGTGAGAACACAAAAGAATCTATCCATATTAAACATGGGTGTCTCAAAATAACTAAAATGTATATCACAAGTCTAATAAGCATGGCATTTTCATACTAACCACTAAACAATGAAACATGCTATGAAAGATAAATATGGAAAGCATGTAAACAAAATAAGGAGTTAGGAATCGTTACCAAAACCTAGAAGGCAACTTTCCTTGTCTCCAAAACATGGTGGTCCTCTCCACCAAATCTTCCCCTGAAAGTGATGCATCCAATTGATCTCCTTTAAGTACGGAACGCATCCACTCCAAGGTGTCATCACTCTCACGTCATGTGAGAGCCCACACCTACATCAAAAATAATAGGAGGGGTGGTCTTTGGTACCCATGTCTTATTGGGTCCATGGGGTTAGTACCTTCCCTAACCCAAACAAATTTCTTTACTAAATTCTCAACATGTAAACGATCATAGCAAAATTTAGCAAGATGACCTTTTCGGCCACAATGTGTACAAGTGTACACATGAGCATACATGTGTTGATGGTGTCCGTGTGGAGCATGTGTATGCCGTGGAGGGTGTGCATGCATAAAGGATGGAACTTGTTTCTTTCGAACCAAGGTTTCCAAGCGTGTATGGTTCATGGCACATTGGCTCATAGTGGAGCCCAAACAATCCATTTTCTTCTTCAACATGTTTATATCATTTTTAATCATAGAAGAAGTGGAGCATGCAAGGGGTGATCTAGGTGAAACTACCCTAGCATGGCAAACATGTTCATCAATCTTATTTTTTAAAACAACATTTTTCTTTAAACACACATCTAAATCATTTGAAATGGAAATTATTTTGTTTTTCAAAGTAACATTCTCTTTTAAAACAAAATCTATTTTTGAAGACAAAACATCATTTTTCTTCAAGATATTTTCACAATCACTATTGTTTTTCAAAAACTCATTTTCTTTAAGTGCAAGTTCTAATTGAGATCTCAATGAATCCCTTTCATTATAGACCTCAACCTTCTCTTGCAAAACATTGTCAAGTCTAGAATGCAAACATTTATTTTCTTTTTCAATTTCTAGACTTTTCTTTTTCAACAAATTATATTTTTCTATAAGTTTTTCACACACAATAGAAAGTTCTTCATTCAAAGCATGGGCATCAATATGATCATTTGAAGAACTAGCATCATCATCACTATCTAATGGAGTTTCCGAGTGTACCTCAAGGGAGTCATTCCCTTGGACCATGAAGCATTGTGAATTGGATTCTCCACTAGATTCCTCTTCTTGAATTTGCACTTGAAGCTCGGAGGTGGTGGTGGTTGTCAACAAATTCCACACTGCAAAGGCGGAATCAATGTTAGAAACACGTAAAAGATAATCTTTAGATAATGTGCTTCTAATGGCCTCTAGGGCTTGTGCATTGGCCGCTATATGATTGCTATCACTAAGGAAGGATTCCTTGGTAATAGCAAGGTAAACTTTATGACCTAGGGTTTGTAAATAAACGGTCATCCTAATCTTCCAAACATGAATGTTGGAAGGGTCATACATAGGTGGGGTCATGAAAGCCATGATAAACTATATGTGTGCAAAACAAGCAAATGCAAACAATAGATTAGCAAACAAATGGATCTCACTCCTAGGATGTTAAGCTTAAGTATCAGGAGCACTAGCTCTGATACTAATTGAAAGGAACACCTAGAGGGGGGGTGAATAGGTGTTTGTGCTAATCTAAAACTAAATGCAAAATTAAGTGCGCTAAATGCGGAAGCTAATGCAAATTTTGCAACACACTTAGTACAATCAACAAGTGTAGCCGAATTCCCCGTGAAAGACTCTGGACTAACTCCTCTTGATTTCCCTTGAATGGGTTGAGGTGCTATGTGAAGCTCTTGTTGATTAGGTACAAGTGAGGCACACACAAACAACCAAGCATATACAAGATATAGCAATGTGAATTATGCAAGGCACAACACAAGCAAATAGATATGATATGACAATATGAATTATGCTCAACACAAGCAAATATAATATGAATGAAGTATGATACTTTGCACAAATGTAAAGAGAGAGAGTTTAGAGACAAGTGGATCAAACGCAAACACAATGATATGTTTCGAGATTCGAGCACCCTTGCTCTACATCCCCGCCTACACCACCGTGTAGGATTTCCAATCCACTATACCGTCCACCGAGGACTCCCACCGAGGGAACATTTACCGAGAAGGATTTGTACAACAATGGAGTACCTAACTCCTCTCTCAAACAAACACCTCCTCACACAAGAGGGGTAGGCCCGTAGCCAATACAACAACCAATCCACCTCACACTTGAGGGATACAAACCAACAACCAACTCCACCTCACCAAGAGGGAGTAAACACCAATCTCCACCTCACAATAGAGGGAGGAAACTAACAACCCAAATCACAACCTCAACCTCTACCAAAGAGGGAGCAACCAAGAAATCAAGGGTTTACAATAGGTGGTCTCTTTCAACCACAAACTTCTTTCCTTTTTCTTTTTCCACAAAACAAATGATCCTAATAGATTAGAATAGAAGATAGCTCAAGTGTGGAAAACTAGGTGTTTGAAAAACAAGCAACAAAGAAAAACACTTGGGAAAATTCTTGCAAAAGATATAGAATGAAAACCAAGACAAATCTCCCAAAATCCTCTTTTCTTTGATTTTTTCAAAAACCTAAAACAATAAAGATTGAAAGATTAAAGCCCCAAATACTTTTGAAAACTCTTTAAAAACACTTAAGAAGGTCTGAAATTTTTGCCCTTAAAAACTTCTACAAAAACTATGAAGAGATGGGGTATATATAGCCCCAATACAAAACTAGCCGTTAGAGCTGAGCTAGCAGCTCTGACAGGCAACGGTCGACCGGCCCGGTCGACCGCCAACGGTCAGAAATATGACCGTTGGGCAACTGCGGTCGACCGGCCCGGTCGACCGAAACAAACAGAGAGCACTGTAAGTGCCCCGGTCGACCCGAGCGGTCGACCGTCCCAGTGCCTCCAAACGTGCACAGATTTGTGCACGTCGGTCGACCGGCCCGATCGACCGACTTCACCCAAGTCGACTAGGTCAGGTTGACTAGTCGACTGATTGAAGCCTGGAACAGAAATCTGGATCAGAAAAACAGTGTAAAATATTTTTCTAAAAATCTTTTAACACTTCTAAAAATCACCAAAATAGTTTTATCATTTTATATGGAAACACAAACTTGTGATAAAAATTTCAAGACATATATTAATCATATCAATTCATTTTGAGTCTTACAAATTTTATCAAAAACAAAACTTGTATTTTTATCAAACTTGATTTTTCAATACATGAATAGGGATATCAAAATAAGTTTGTCTAGCAAGTTAAACCATGTATGTATATCTAGAATACATCTAATATACATAGAAATAAAGTAAACTTGTTTTGATCTACTATCCATGAAAACCAAATCCAAAACATGAAAACGTGTGTGTTGTGCACTTGAGCATATCAACTATACTAAGCTTTACAAATGGATCTAAACACACTATCTAAAGTAGGATACCTAAGTCTTCTTGATGATCTTCATCTTCAAGTAGACTTGCTCCAAAACTCCATCCATGGGCTAGGCAATGTGTGATCTTGACGCTTTGGCCCTGGAATCATCATGAAAAGCTTCTAAACACCTTGTTGAAGCTAATCACCAACTAAATCTTGGTTAATGATCTGAAACTTAAACAACACAAGATTATTAGTAAACATAACTACATGAGTTAATCATCATCAAAACTAGGGTGGAAGGCCTTTGGGCCAACAGGAAATTATTTGGATGCATCACTTTCATGGGAAGTTCGGTGGAGATGACCACCGTGTTTTGGAGACAAGGAGAGTTGCTTCTTCAGTTTTGGTGACAATCCTTTACTCCTGTTTACTTACATGCTTTCCATGTTTATCATTTATAGCATGTTTTATTATTTATTGATTATTATAAAAATGCCATGATTATTAGACCCTTGACATGCATGTATAGCCTTTTGAGACACCCATGTTTAATATGGATCATATTTTAGTGTTCTCACTTTTGTTTAGCTATCATATTTATCATAGGTTTAATAACATGTGGATTTTCTTAATAATCATGTTTATGTTTATCATGATGATTTATATCTTGTTTTGATGCTTCATGTTTTTGAATATATGTTTAAATGTTAGTTTTCATTAAGACTAGGATTTATACTTGTACATATAGTGGGCCACAAATAAATCTATATATGTTTGAGCTTGAATGCTTATTTGAACCCATTAGATGTGCTAGTATAGTCTAGTTTTGATGATCCATGCATTTTAAACTTGTATTCTCATTTTTGGATTTGTTTTTGTGATTATATTTAACTTCATGTATATGTCCATTTTATCCAAATTATTGTTTATATATATACATCCTTTTGAGCCACGTGCCTTCATGCACATATCTTTGTGGACTCGTTGTGTTTGAATATGTATGTATACTTTAGTTTGTATAGGACATACATATACCTTGAAGATTAAATAGTTTTGATGAATTTCATGTTTTCATGTTTCAAGGGATATTGAGCTTATTGACCATCTTTCATGATTATGATTTTCACATTATATTTGTACACTCACGTTTATTGTTTATCATGTGTTTGTTTTCATGAGTCATATTTATGCTTAATTGATTATGAGTGTTGACTATTTTGTGAATTTCATGTCTTCATGAAAAATATTTTTGTTTTATTCCTTACTTGAAGGATTTCGTACTAGTTTACAAATTTTTCATATAACTAGTTGCGATATTCTTCATTTTGGTAGAGTTTTCAAACAAACTATATTTTTCAAACCTAATTTTGAAAACCCCTACCATCCACGGGCGGTTGGTTGGGAGACCATGCCTTGTGTATGCTTTACATTGAAAATCTTTTAAACATAAACATGGTTGGGTGGTAGTTATATGATGTATACATTTGATATTATTGTTGTTTCAATTGGTATCATTGAAATTCTTTCAATTGGTATCAATTTTGACCCTTCTTGTATACTCATATATGTTTGTATATATGTATGCTTTCATTTTAAAGAATATCAATTTCAATTGGTATCTATTTTTCATACATATATATGTTTGTGTTTATGCTAAGCTTGAGCTTCAATTTTGTTTCAATTGATTTAGCTTTCAATTGGTACTCTTAATTCAAACCTTATTTTCAATTGATTCTTCAAATTGATTTTTTTTAAACAATGCGTAGGCTTGTTAAAATAAAAGTGAACATTGTTTTTGTTGGTATTTCATAAAGGGGGAGAAAATTCGATTTTCATATTTCAATTGATATTTGTATCTCCACTCCCTTGCTTTATAATAGAAAATAAAAATTTTTAATTGATATCACATACTTAAAAGGAAAAATACTCTTCTTTGAAATCGAGATGTTTATTTGAATGTTTTAAAATTGGTATATCAAAATTTTGTTTAAAAAAATAAATACAAAAGTTTTGATTTGTATTGCCTATATGCAAGGAGAGCTTAACATCTCTTCTACATATAGATTCATGATGAGTGTATCTTATATAGAAGAGCTTGACAACTTCTTCTTTATGTGATACACGTGTGTAGGGGGAGCTTCACATCTCCTCTTATGCATCACATATTTTACGTTATGTGAATTAGGGCTTGTCATCCCTCCTTCATGTAATGTATCTATGTAGGGAAGCTTCACATCTTCCTCTTCATGAATGTATATCGCATATATCATTTATTGATCTATGTTTACTTTCAATTGGTATCAAGATGCTACTTTGACATATTTTCAATTGATATCCTAATTGATTGTCACCCCTTTTTTGTTTTTGTTTTTGTTTTAAACAAAAAGGGGGAAATATTATTTTTATTAACCCTTTTGTTAATTCATTGTTTCGAACAAAAAGGGGGAGAAAAATTTATTGATCTAGTTTTGCTTTTACCCTTTATTGATGATTGATTCTTTGTATTAAAAAGGGTGAGAAGATTTTGTTTTGTTTTGGTTTTTACTCCTTTGTTGATGATTGACAAAAAGGGGGAGAAAGATTTTGGTTTATATATGCATATTTATGTTTTGCATATATTAAGTTCAATTTAGTTTAATTTTAATTGGTATCTAGAGCATGTTTTGTTTTTGAATATTTCATTGGTATCTAAAACCTTTTATTGTTATGCATAGATATGCATTCATGTTTAATATTCATTGCATATTTATGTTTATTTGTTTATGCATGAGTTAAGGGGGAGCTTCTTTGAAGCTTAACTTTAATCCATGCATATATAACTCCATGAGTTTTGTCATCATCAAAAAGGGGGAGATTGTTGGCCCGAAGGCCTTCCTCTCTAGTTTTGATGATGATTAACTCATGTAGTTATGTTTACTAATAATCTTGTGATTTTAGTTTTAAATCAAGTAACAAGATATTAGTTGGTGATTTGCTTCAACAAGAGGTGTTTAGAAGCTTTCACATGGTGATTCCAGTGTCCGAGCATCAAGATCATATCTTTGCACTCGGTGGATCACGTTTGGGATCGAGTCGGCTTGAAGATTGAAGGTCATCAAGAAGACTTAGATATCCTAGTTTAGTTTAGTGTGTTTTAGATTCATGTGTAAAGCTTAGTATAGTTGATATGCTCAAGTGCACAACACACACGTTTTATGGTTTTTCGGTTTTTAGGTTAACCGATATTTGTTTTCATGAATAGTTGATCAAAACAAGTTTAAATGGTTTATATGTATAATAGATGTATTCTAGTTATACATGCATGCTTAAACTTCCTATACAAACTTATTTTGACTTTCCTATTCATGTATTGAAAAATCCAAGTTTGATAAAATACAAGTTTTGGTTTTTGGTAAAAATGATAAGACACAAAAATAGTTTCATATGCTTGATATTTGAGTTAAAATATTTATCACAAGTTTATATATCAATGAAAAATGTTAAAACTATTTTTGGGTATTTTTACAAAACTTAAAAGAATTTTTAGAAATATGTTTAACTGTTTTTCTGACCCAGTTTCTGACCCAGACTGTGGCTGACAGGCCAGGTCGGTCGACCGCACGGGTCGACCGCACCAAAGGCCGGTCGACCCTTGCGGTCGACCGACGTGCACAGGCTTGTGCACGTTTGGCAGATACAGGGACGGTCGGCCGGGCGGCCGACCGGACCAGAGAGCTTTGCTCTCTGTATCTGGGCGGTCGGTCGGACGGTCGACCGGATTGCCCCAACGGTCATATTTCTGACCGTTGGCGGTCGGCCGGCCGGCCGACCGCAGGCCTGTCAGGCTGACAGATCAGCCTAACGGCTAGTTTCTGGTTTGGCCTATAAATACCCCATTTCTTGGGGGTTTTAACTAAGATTTTATGAGCTAAAATTTCTCTCTATTCTTGGTGTTTTAAACAAGTTTTCAAAAGAGTTTAAGTGCCAAAAAGATTCATCTATTTGTTTTTAAAGTGTTTTGTTTATTTCAAAGAAAATAGGTTTTTGGGAATTGTTTCTTGATCTAAAATTCTATATTCATTTGGTATTTTTCCCAAGAGATTTTCTTTGATCAAAACACTTAGTTTTCCACACTTGAGCTATCTTCTATCCTAATCTATTTAGAATCTTTGTTTTGTGGAAAAGAGAAAGAGATTGTTTGAGGTTATTTTAGCCTCCAAGTTGTAAACACCCTTGCTTTTTGTTGTATCCCTTTTGGTAGAGGTTGATCGGGTGATTGGTTTGCTCCCTCTTTGGTAGAGGTTGAGTTGGTTGGTTTACTCCCTCTAGTGAGAGGTGGAGTTTAGTTTGTAAACCCTCTTCGGTAGAGGTGTTTGTTTGTTGGTTGTTGTTTGGCTACGGGCCTTCCCCTCGGTTGTGAGGCGATGTTTGAGAGAGGAGTTCGGTACTCCCTTGTTGTAAAAAACCCTTCTCGGTGAAGGTTCCCTCGGTGGGAGTCCTCGGTGGACAAGATAGTGGATTAGAAATCCTTCTCGGTGAAGGCGGGGATGTAGAGCTAGGGGCTCGAATCTCGAAACATATCTTGTTGTTAGCGTTTGATCCATTGTCTCTCTAACCCTCTCTCTCTTTATTTTGTGCATTACATTATTCATATTGCCATATCATCATATCATATTTGCTTGTGTTGAGCATTGTTTCATATTGTCATATCCATTATATGCTTGTGTGTGTGCTTCACTTATACTTAACCACAAGAGCTTCATAAAGCACCTCAACCCATAATTAGGGGAATCAAGAGGAGTTAGTCCAGAGCCCTTCACGGGAAATTTGGCTACACTTGTGTGTTGTATTAAGTGTGATTGCAATATTTGTTTAAGCTTCTGCATTTAGCGCATTTAGTTTCTAGATTAGCACTAACACCTATTCAACTCCCCCTCTAGGTGTTTTACATTAATGTGGGACGACGTGGGCGGGTATAACCGTCCACTTAAAGTGGCGTTAATCCCACTAAATTAGTGGGGTTCACTTATTAATTCCTAGTGGGATTTTGAAACAGTCAACTTGATGACCTGGCAAAGCCCACTGCGGAGCTAGATCATGCGAAACTAGCTCATAACTTCAGATGAAGTTACTTTCAGAGCCTCGTGCGAAACTAAGACTCAGCCCATAGTGGAGCTATGACTCATGACTCAGCTAGGGATAGAGCTCCTGGCGTGAAGCTCTTGGATCAACCTCTGGCAAGGCTAAATGGGGAGCTTCAAGCGAAGTTAATAGCTAGCTTCAAAGCAAGGCTACTGAAGGTACACCTAGAGGGGGGTGAATAGGTGTACCGCTAATCTAATGAAACAAATGCGGAAATTAAAAACTAATTGCAACAACACTTAGTGCAACCAACGAGTGTAGCCGAATTCCCGGTGAAGGGCTCTGAACTAACTCCTCTTGATTCCTCTGAATAAGAGTTGAGGCGCTATATGAAGCTCTCGTGGTTAAGCACAAGTGAGGCACATACAAACAAGCCAAGCATATAATAATGATATGACAATATGAAAGATGCAAGGCACAAATAAAGAGAGAGAGAGAGTTTAGAGTCAATGGATCAAACACAAACAACAAGATTTGTTTCGAGGTTCGAGCACCGAGCTCTACGTCCCTGCCTTCACCGAGAAGGATTTCGAATCCACTAACTTATCCACCTAGGACTCTCACACAGGGAACCTCCACCGAGGATTTGAGGCAAATACAACCGGGAGTACCGAACTCCTCTCTCAACTAATACAACCTCCACCGAGGCAACACAAACACCACCTCACACAAGAGGGGTAGGCCCTTAGCCAAACAACCACAATCCACCTCACACTTGAGGCATAGGCCCGTAGCCAACACCAACTCCACCTCATACTAGAGGGAGTAAATCACAATCTAAACCTCTCACAAGAGAGAGCTAACCACAACCCAAATCAACCTCTACCAAAGAGGGATATCACAAATAAAGGGTTTACAACTAAGTGGTTTCCACAACCACAAACAATATTTTCCCACAAATAAATGATTCTATAGAAAGGATAGGAGATATAGCTCAAGTGGAAAATCAAGATGTTGAAAATCAAAAACTCAAAGAAAATGCTTGGGAAAACAACTAGAATAAGTTTGAAATGAAGATCAAAAGCAATATCCCAAATAGCCAATTTTCTTTGATTTTTCCAACCCTTTAAACAATATAAAGATAGATCATTTGAAGCCCTAAAATACTTTTTGAAAACTTGTATAAACACTTTAAGAAGTAAGAAAATTTTCTCTTGAAAAACCTTAGCCAAAACCCTAAAGAGATGGGGTATATAAAGCCCCAATAAAAAACTAGCCGTTGGGCTGAAATGTCAGCCTTGGCGGCTGGCGGTCGACCGGCCCGGTCGACCGCCAACGGTCAAATTTTTGACCGTTGGAGGGTAGCGGTCGACCGCCCGGTCGACCGTCCCAATCCAGAGAGCAAATGCTCTCTGGTCGGTCGACCGCTCGATCGACCGCTCATGCCTTACAGTCGACCAGTCGGTCGACCGCCCCCACCCGAGAGTGGGTACTTGCAGTCGGTCGACCGCGCGGTCGACCGGCCTAAGTGACTGGCCAAGCATGCACGTTTTGTGCACGTCGGTCGACCGATCCGGTCGACCGCCAGAGCCTGGCAGAAGGCTGTTTGGGACAGAAAAACTTGATTTTTTAATTCTTAAAAAATCTCATAAAATCCTTAAAAATCCATAAAAATAGTTTTATCATAATACATTGATATACAAACTTGTGTGAAAAATTTCAACACAAATTTAAAACATTTTGAACCATTTTTGTGTTATGAAAATTTCGCCTTAAACCAAAACCTGTATTTTTCCAAACTTGAATTTTTCAAAAAGGAAATCCGATTTTTCCAAAACTCATTCAAATACAAAAACATGACACTTAAACAACTTTTAGGCATGTTGTATATGGATATAATCCAATATATATATAAAGATATATATCATAGTTTTTGACAATAATTCCAAAAACAAGTTTTGTTAAAATACAAAACCTAAATACATGAATAGGCATAACAAACTAAGTTTGTATAAATAGTTGAAGCATACATGTATATAGAACATATCTAATATACATTTAAACAATGTAAACTTGTATTGATGCTAACTATTCATGAAAACTAAGATCGGTTAAACTAAAAACCGAAAACCAAATCCAAAACATGAAACGTGTGTGTGTTATGAACTTAAGCATATCACACTATCTAATCTTTACAAATGGATCTAAACAAACTAAATTATGTACCGAGGTCTTCTTGATGAACTCCGTCTTCAAGCCGACTTGATTCAAACGTGATCCTCCGAGCTTGATTCCAACGAGTGCTATATATGATCTTGATGCTCGGGCTCTTGAATCACCATGTGAAAGGCTTCAAAACTCCTTTGTTGAAGCTAATTACCTACTAATATCTTGATTAGAGATCTAAAATTAAAATCACAAGATTATTAGTACACATAATTACATGAGTTAATCATCATCAAAACTAGAGTGGAAGACCTCTGGGCCAACAGCTACCAAGCTTAGGCGAAGCTTTTAGTCTCATGCGGAGCTATAAAGCTTACCTTGGGGTTATGCCCAGGCTAAGTATTGAGCTAACTTAGCGTCTTAGGCCTGCTTGGGTCTCTTCAAAGGCAACTTTAACTTACTATCTGCTTCACTAGATTAGCAATGTCCATGTTGTTGTCTCATTTGTGGTCATCAGCTTATCTTCAGCTTATCTTTTGTAGATGTTGATAAGTTAGACGTCGTTCAGACCGGTTTAAGATGAATGCGGGAGTTCTGTCTTTTTCAAGTGTCAACACCAACATTAGACTCACGTCTGAGGATTGAAACGTGTGGCATATATTAAAGGCGCAGACGCGGGCCTTAAATTTTTTTTTTTAAAAGTCACTTCAGACGCAGGTATTATATGAGAGACCCGCGTCTAAGGCTTCAAGACGCGGAGTTCACCACATACGCGTCTAAAGACTTCAAAAAAGCAGACACAAGTCTAAAATTTTTTAAGTCATTAACTCCAAATGCAAATCTCATATACAAAACCCGCGTTTCAAGCTTCAAAACCAGATTTTACCATGCTCGCGTCTGAAGAACTTGGGACTTAGAAATCTGCAAACTCACGTTTCATCAAGATAACGCGAAGATTGTGTTTCAAAAGCATGGACGCAGGGATCTCAACTTGACTGTCTAAACTTCAAGAAAAAAGTTTCAAAAGTTTCAGGAAGAGATCAAGAAACAGAGCATGGACGCTTGGATCTCAGAGCCACAAGAGAACAAAGTCTTATTATGGCGAAGGCTATTTCCTACCTTCTGAAGAGTTCTTTAGAGGAAGGACATCATCCATCAAGATATGACCATGAAAGCACCGAGGGAATGCTTTTTGATTTTAAAACCACTTAACAGTGATAATCTTCGAAGAAGATTGCAAGAAAGCATCATACCTTTGGGTTCGTTCAAAGAACTTTGAAAGTTCTTCAGGATGTAGGCTTGAAGAAGAGGACAGTCCAAGAACCCTAAAGGTCCTTTAGAGCACATACCCGCGAAGAAAAATAGTCAAGATGAATGACTGTTAAGAGGCTGATATGTAGTAAAAAGTGCATATTTTTTAATACATTTACTATCACATTTTCATATTTATTCCTATAATTCTGCACATTTACTAATATTTTATGATTTATTGTGTGCAGGCCTTGAGAAATAAAAATAAAGAAATAAAGCCTCAAAAGAAGCCCAAAAGCCCATGTTTAAAGCCCAATGCAAAAGTTACAATTATCAAATGTCAAAGTTGCAATTACTAAGGGCAATAGTTGCAAATACCAAAAGAAGAGGGAAGGATAGACTTCTATTCAACCCTAAATACTTACAGGATGAAGATAAAAGGAGAAGAGTGCAAAGATAAAAATTCAAAAAAATTCGGATTCAGACTGTACATATTTTAGTATTCAGATCATAACTTTTACTACAGATATGAAAATCTGATGATTCAAGATGCTCTAGAAAGAAGATTTGAAAGCCTACAACTCTTATGTTGATCAAACTTTCCAATTCAGTCAGCAGATAAGCCAATTTTGGTGATCAACATGATAATAAGTTGCAGGACAGATTTGAACTTCTATGAATAAGTGCCAAAAGTCTGGAGATAAGATTTTTTGGGAGAGTCGTACCGGGACTCTACATCTTCCAGCTCCTATAAATACCTCTGCAGAGCAACAAAAAAAAAGTACAAAAAATACAGAGCCAAAAGTTAGGGTTTTTAGGCTTTCTTCTAGTTGTAGTTTAGGTTTTTATTTTTCTTTTTGTAATTTTAACTGAGAGGAGAGGATATTTTCATGGAGGAAGGAGACCAGCTTGTATTGAGGTGACATCGGTGTAAGTAGTTCTTTCTTTCATTGTTAATAAAATCAATTCGAAGTTTGTTTCTTTTTATTCTTCTATTGTTGTTTTATTCTTGTTCTTCTATTTTTGGTTTATTTTCTCTGATGTCTTACAAACCGTGAGAACTGGTCGCTTCGAGACTGCCTAGCCGAAGAAGTGCCCTTGATGGCCTATGGAGATGAACAAGCCTTCTCTTTAGTTTTTCTTTTCTTTTCGTAGTGTAGATCGCGAAGGTGGACGATCCTATACGCCATACTTGAACGCCTTCCAAGACAAGGTAAGTCGTTGCAACAGATCAAAGGTAAGCAGGTTGAAGAGGTATGTATGTGTTATAGTTTTCTTTCTAATTTTAGTATAGATCCACATCTTCCACATCTTTCCAAATTCTTTTCTCCCACTTCATTGTAAATACCATTGTAAATAATAAAAATAAATAAAAAAGAGATAACTTACTTAAACGCTTCCATCGCTAGTCCCTCCCTGAGGATCACGACCCGCATAGCCATTGCTACCGCGGATTAGAATTGAGCACCTTGCACATCTTGTTCTAAATCTAAAATTCTTTATTTTTGTGTGCAGGAAAATCTCAATCAGAGGCTCATGGCCTATTTATAGGCTCGCTAATGGCCATTAATTAACGAAATAAAAATCAAATTGTTCTTAACAGCCAATTAATAGCCTTAATTCACTATATGAATGTCAAATCCAGTCTGAGTGAGACACGTAGATTTTTGCTCCGGGAAGTCCCAACGACACGCGTCCCCAACCGTTAATGCCAGCTCTGCCTCGAAAGATCCAGCGAGATCTTCACGCACAAAGAGTCACGTCATCAGAACCACGTCTCCATAACTGAAAGTGACGCTTCAAGGATCACATTTTGAAGTCCGCATCCCTTCATAACCGAAGGCCGCGTCACCTCCAACAAGTTGAAGGTTGTGTTCCCTCGATAAAATGAAAACCGGGTCTCTTCGACTGCCTAGGGCTGCGTTTTCTCAACAAATCGAAGAATGCGTCCCTTCGATGGCCATAGGCTATGTCCCTTTATCAACTCAGGGTCGCGTCTCTCCATCTACTCAGGATCACGTCTCTTCAACAATTCAAGACCGCGTCTCCTTAATAATTCATAGTCGCGTCTCCTAACAAATCAGAGCCGCATCTCCCTAACAAATCAGTGCCGCATCTCCCCAACAATTCAGAGCCACGTTCTACATCAAACGAAAGGTGCGTCTTTACTTCAAATGAAACTCGCACCTTGGCAAAATAGCAGAGCCGTGTCTCTTCAACAAAGAGAAGTCGACGTCTCCATCTTGAAGTCTGCGTTACTTCAAAAAAGTGAGAGTTGTGTCTCCACTTCGATGTTCGCGTCTCTCCAATGAATGAGAGTCACGTTTCTACTTCAGATGAGGTCCGCGTCTCCAAGGCAACATGACCTTTGCGTATATATGACCTTTGTTTAGTCCATGCTTCTGCAATCGGTTCAATAATACACTGGCAAAAGCAGATGACTATTCTCCCAATTTAACAGTACACCAACAACCAGCTCAGAGCACCGGAGATGTTTGGACTGCGTATCGAGACATTCACTACGATCATCTATGGTGGCTTCAAAGAGTTTAACAGTACACTCACGAAGACCAAGATCCAGATAAGATCGAGCTCAAGGTATCTCAGAAGATTGCCAGTCCAGTCTTGAGAGCTTGCTGTCAACAAAAAGTTCCAAAGTGTTTTGAAATCCATCCCAGTCAACCGTGAAGTTTCGAAAACTTTGGAGGGGGTTCTGTAGACTGTCTAAAAATCACTAAAGACAAGTCGTCAGATGCAGAGCTCATACTTCAGACACAAGGCTGATACAAATCATTGACGCAATATCAAGACGCGAGGCTTGAAAGCTGTGTCTCAGTATCACTGCAAAGCCTAGACACAGGGCTAGAAGCCCCCGTCTTAGCATCACTGCAAAGCTAAGATATGGGGCTCGAAGCCCGCGTCTCAGCAGAGCTTGAAGCCATCGTCTCACACGTGAAGCTCGATACAACACCACCGCGACGCCTAAATGCGAAGCTCAAGACCCGCGTCCAGCGTTACCTCAACGACTAAACGCAGGGCTCAAGCCCACGTCCCAACTGTAGAGGAGCCCTGCATCTCAGTTATAACTATCCCATTACTCGGTCAAGTACTGACCATGTAATAAGAGGAGTTAACCCCATTATGAAGGGTTTTTTAGGGGACTGTTTTACCCCTGAAATCCCTATAAATGCTTAGTTTGCTATTGAAAGGGGGTTAGAATTTTAAGCTGAGGAATACAGATAAAGATCTAAACTCTTCTACCAACTTGCTGAATTCAAGTTTTTGCCTAAGTCTCTTTAAAATTTTATTGGATAAGAGCTGTGTTACTCCATCTATGATCCAAGGAGAAGACTTTCAAAAGAGCTTGACATTCACCCGGTTAATGAAAAATAAGAATCACTTTCCACCGTCACGCAAAGAACTCAGCCGTAAACAAAGAGAAAATCTGAGCTTGAGTGTCTTCTCTCTCTTGTAGTTGGGATTTGAGTTATTGTAATTTTTTATTGATTTAAGAAAATTTTATAATACACTTTCAACGTTCCTCCCAAACAGACATTCTTAGTTTCAGAGAGTATCTTTAGGGAATAACAACGTCCATAGAGATTCCCAAAGAATCAACCCAGTTCTATACTCACATAGGTGATCATCCTATTAAGAGTAGTCTACTCTACCCCACTTGTTATAATAACAAGATATAGGCATCATTAAAAGCGTTAAACTTATAATTAATCCACTTGTAGAAAGTACTTAGGTGCACCACAAGAATGGGTTGGAGTCAAGCTCCTAAGTGCTTACTCGCAAAGTCAATCATAACTAGTTTTTCTCTTAAACTTAGTCCATGGGATCTCCAGTCACCAAGTGAGGTTTCCATTAAGCTAACTCGGTAAGGTTAACCTTTTAAACCCATTCCCCTTGATGCACAGTTTATACGATCTCCACTTAAACCTTTCGTAAACAGATCCGCTAAATTATATTTTGACGATACAAAGTCAATAGAGATAATTCCATTTGAGAGCAACTACTTAATGTATTATGTCTACAAAGAATATGTATAAACTTACCGTTATATATATAATTTTGTGCCCTAGATATCGCTGCTTGATTATTGCGGTGAATGCATATGGTGGGCACTGGCTTTGGCCATAATGATATATCTTTAAAAAATTATCGTAATCATTCTGCTTCTTCTCCAGCCTTATCTAAGACTATAAATTCTGATTCCATTGTAGATCGGGCAATGCACGTTTGTTTGGAAGATTTTCAAGATACTGTTGCTTCTCCAAGGGTAAATAGGTATCTGCTAGTTGATTTTGATTCTTCAGAATTTACATTGGATCACTGTATCCTTCAAGTATAGGTGGATCCTGCCCATACTCAAGGTATATTCCTTGGTATGTGATACGTAACCTAATACTCATAGTAAAGCAGTCCAATGATCATCACTAGGGTTACTATTGTATCTGCTTAATTTGCTTACAATATAAGCAATATCGGGTCTAGTGTAATTCATTAAATACATAAGAATTGCCTTAACTTTGTAAAATTATTCACTGTAGAGAAATTAGGGAGAAAAAAGATTTTATTCTTCTTAGGAAGTCCCAGATTCAAATAACAATTCTTTATATTAGAATCTGTTAAATTTTCTGAAACTTCTTTCGGAACGAATCTTTTTTTAGATTTTTCTTCAAAAAATTCTGAATTTTCAGACTGACTCGTTTCATATCAGAATTCCTTAAGAGGGAGAGAAGAGAAGCTCTGTTCGCTTTTTTTAATCCACGAAGAGTAGTGCTATTTATAGCGCTCCTGGGAACTATTTGGAGGGCAAATCTGTCTGAGCGATTGCAACGGTTCTGTCCCCGACCCCGGCGATGGCATTGGGCTGAGTGTGCGCGGGCATGATTTCCTCCAATCGCGCACGAAAACTCAAAGTACCCAAACGGCATGCCCTTTGTTCCCATTTTTCTCTATTTATACATTTCAATTGTCCATCCCATATCTAATGTGGCACCAAATGTTTTAATTACCTTCAGTCTCCTTTAGTTTTTGAATATAAACTTGAATATCTCATTCATTCTCAAACAGAATTGAATATGTAAATATACCATGTTCATCTCTAATGGAAGGTGAACACACTTCAACCATTATGCGGTTGATTATATCAACATATCTCGTATCAATTCAGCTTAAAAATTCACTTTTTAATTCTTCATTTTCCTAACAATTTTTGGGGTGCCTTCATCGTACTTCGAGGTGGAAAAGTCCTCTCCCTTGTCTTTGTCATGTGATTCCATGTGATCTCATTGTCATGGGTTCAAGAGAAATTTTCGCTAGAGTCCTTGGTTTTAAAATCAGTTTAGATTTATAGGACCATTTGCTTTGTCTGATGGGAATAAACCTTAGTTTTCCAAGTGACTTCTCTCTTCGACTCTTTTGGAACAAGAGATTAGTACCTTCACAAATTTTGATGAATCATCCGGGGGATTATCACATTTGTATTCAGACTTTGACGCATAAGTTAAAAACAAAATCTAAAGCACATAATCTTCTTCATATTATCTTAGTTGGAAGTAATTTTCTTATAGAGGATGTTAATATATACTGTTCCGTTATTTTCTGCACTTTAAAGAGTTTCTTGTGCAGTAAATAAACACCCAAAATGTACATAAAAATACCTAAACATTCACTCCAATGAATGAAAAAGTTGGAGCGAGCAGCTTCTCTATGTGATAATAGAAACCTATAAGCGTAACCACGAGTTGACTAAAACCATCAAAAACCAAAAGACATCAAAACGTAACAAAAATTTAGATTTGTCGGGCCGTATTTCTCCATTACTATAGACATGCAATGCACGTGAGGAAGGGTCTGTTTCGTTGTCGTAATTGGTCGTAATTCGTAAGTCGTAATTGGTAAAATTTTTTACATTTGTAAATGAGTTACATGCATATAAGTTTTACGGTATTTGGTTGGTAATATAAAGTTATAAGTGGGAAAGTGTATTGTATTTTACGGTGTTTGGTTGTCGTAATGTGTAAGTCGTAAGTAAAAAAGTTGAGCACAAAATTAACTATTTGGTAATTTAAAATTTTTAAATATTGCAAATAAATACTAAAAATGTTAAATATTAAAAAAATTAATATTAACATAAAAAATAATACAAATTTATATGCACATAATTAACTGTAAGTAGGCTGTAAGTGAGTGGTAATTAAGTTACAATTGAGTAGTAATTAAGTTGCGTAAGTGTTTTATGAAATACGGTCCAAACAAATACCATAATTGTAATTAGATTGGAAACCACAGTTAAGTTGCTTAAGTGTTTTACGGATTACAGCGTTTTACGACTTTTTAACTGCAACCAGACAACCCCAAAATCTAGTCTTTTGAAACCATTGGGGATTCGGGAGGCTTGAACAAGAGAATACGGCCCGACTGATCGGACAATGGGCTGAGGCCTGCAGGATAAGCGCTAGAGGGGCCCCCGTCCAGCCTGAAAGTTTAATGGGCCTAAAGAATGAAGCCCTGTCCAACTTCGGGCCGCCACCGACGCAGTGTCATAATGGGCTAACTGTTTCTACTATTTAGTGCAAAAAATTCAGCAGGCGCAGAAGAACAAAGTGTTTCTCCACTTCACTTCCCTCTATCCTCTTTCGAGCACGCGCAGAAAAAGGAAGAATCCATCGGATCCGAATCAAAACTATCCGAGTCCTAAATCCGGTAAATAACTCGAAAAATCTATACAATGTCTTCTCTATTTTTTTTTATTTTCGTTAGTTTTATCTTTGATTATGATTTTGTTGTTCTTGATAACCAAAACCTAGGGTTTCAATGCAAATGCATCCATTTATGATAAATTTGACAATTTGAACTTTACTTGTGCAGGAGTATGAAACATATGCAGAATTTTTGTTGAAGTGGTTAATTGGACCTGAGTCATGGTGCTCACTAACTTCACTGGCACCGGTGTTGGTTTCGGTATTGAGTTTAACCGCAAAGAAATTTTTTGGAGGTTTATGGGTAAGCTTTCTGGATTCTTAATGCCTGATTTCTTATTGCAGGTTTTGGCATTGGCTGTGGTTTTGGAGTTGGATGGGGATTTGGAGGTCAGTGCTCTAATTTTCTACTCTTTTATGATTTTAGCAGTGTTCAGCTTTAGATATATTTGAGTTTATGCATTGATGGTTGTATGTTTAATAATGATTGAGAATGTGAATTACCGGTTGATCCGATGGCTGAGTTTAATGTCGTGATTAGCTTTATTCCATGATGTTAAGCCATTTAAAAATTTTCAATCGCCTAATAACACGGAGAATAAAAGGAAGAAATGGTCACATCTTTCATCCAGATAGAAAATGAGAATAGAGAAGTTAGTGGACTAAAATCAACTAAGTCATCTGACCCAATTATTCTGGATCATCATTGTCAATTAAGTAACAGCATAGAGTGTTCTCCCTATCTTGTTTTCCTTTGGAACTCTCTCAATTTGGTATTCGTAATGACATTCTTTGTGAATTTCATGGAATAGTCTGCTATAGGGCCTTTGATCGATTAATTCATCTGACCCAATTATTCCTATTGTTGTTTCCAAATAAGTTACGCCATAGTGTATTATCTCATATCTTGATTTCCTTTATAATTCTCTCGGACATTCTGTGTGAGTATTTAGCTAAAGGGTTTTCGGAGGCTTTGCAAGAATTTTTGCCTCTTCTTGCAAACATTATTTTATTGTGAATATGACATCTCAAAACATTCCAAGGATTAATGATTTTCCTTATAGGATAAGATCGTAACAATATTCACAATTGTGTTAGATTTCAACAAATTGGAATACACTTCTTCAGTTGTTCTGGATGCTGGAGCGCATGATACTCTGAAGTTCCAAAAGGTGCATTTGTTTTCTTTGAAAGAAAAGGTGCAATATGGCCATCCTTAAAAGATGTGTTTTCTGAACATAGTTGCTCTTAGAATAAATAGCAAGAACTTCTCCAATGAATCTTTTTTTATAACTTCAGAACCTACAGAATAATTTATTAAAAGGCCCATCCAATGTGAGTTTCCTGGTTTTTCTCCAAATCCACTTCTTATGAACGTAACCTCCAAGTTCATTGGAAAATTCCAATGATGGAGAACAGCCATATATTAGATCTATATTTGCATTTGAGGCTGATTTTTTATCATGCAATTCTCAATAGCCTATCCCTACCTTCAGTAATTTAAGAGTGTTGCCGTCATTTGTTTTTTAAAGAAACCCATTCTAATTCTTATGTCATATGTGTCAATAAGCAATCATAGTGCATTCTTTTACAAATTTAAAATCTGAACCTGCCTTGAAATTCCATTTTTTGCTTTATTTCCAACATGAGATCTCAATTCATTCTTGCCTAACTTTGAACTTTGACTCACAAGATTTTCTCATAAGGCAATAGACAACCCAATAAGAGTTGTATGTCCAGAGTGCAGTTTACTTCTGCACTATGGCTTATTGGATTAATCTGAACGCTCATCTGAACTAATCTAGTAATTGTAGCTAAACTTTCCTTCTCTACCAATGAGAAGCAGGTTTACTGAGGTGGAAGATTTAAATTAGGAGCAAAAAAGGGGCCTTCTAATAGCATTTTACTCCTGTCACATTCAAAATGAGTTTAAACATGGAATTTCCATTTGGATGTGTGCTTTTTAGCACACCATATATGCACAAAACCCAACCCTTTATTGTGCATCCAGTTTTATTATATTATTCCATAAACAAGAGAATTTGCACATGTTGTGTTACGAAAATTTAATTGCCATAATGGACGGCATCCACCACATTTAGACTACTAATTTCACCGAGCCACCACATTAACAGCCAATAGATGTTCCAGAGTATATACAAGGGTCATAATTTTGGGGACAAACTGATTTGTTGGCCGTCTCTGATTCAATGCAACTATAATTAATAGTTGCACTCCTTGTATTCTTCAAGTTGACTTCTGAATTGTAAGAGTCAGATCAATGGAGGATTTGACCTATGATAAAAATGGATGACAAACTCATGACCCAAAGTTATCTGTTGTGTGCATATGATGAACTGAGGCTAACCTACACGATAGACTTAATATTTTTTATTCCTGTCTCCTATATCTTCTTGAACTTCATCCTAGTGTCAATAACACCCAAACTTTTCATTTCCTAATATGGAAACCCTGTTTGAACTGAGATTTACTATGTTAAATAAAAATATTGGCACATTATTCATTTGTGATCCGCACCCCTTTAGATTAAAGAGCAAAACCATACCTGGTTTGATTTGCTTTTCATTCTTTTGATCACACCCTTTACAAATTATGTCATTTAAAAACATATCTTTGGAGCAAATTTTATTTCACATGTGCATACCCTGTGCCCGTAAATCTAGTAGCATCGAGGCTACATTTCTTATACCAACATGAGGGTTGCCATCGTAAAACTTCAGCACCTATGTGAGCTTGTACCAAGATTCAACCTTTTTCTCGTACCAACATAATGGTTACCGTCTTGCAACTTCAACCCCTTTGTGAGCTTGTACCAAGATTCAACCTCTGACTTCAAGCAAGTCTTGCTATCAAACTGCATTCTATCCACTGCACCCTAAAACTGTATGAAGTACTACACTTGTGTGATGTGCATGTTGTATCTGTAATTACTTTGTGCATTCCTGAGATCTCCAATGTGAACTTGCAGAAATGCATATATATAAGTGGAAATATCCTAAAAGAACAACAAGAACGATGTTTCATTTATCTTGCTTTGTATGAGTAGTTATACAAAAGACTCAAGATATCACACTTTCTTCTTTTATTAATTTTCAATTATAATTGAGAGTTATAACTACCCTCTGACTAGCTGAACTTTAATAAATGACAAAGTAGACCCTAATTGAATTCTCCTTTTCAAAATTATCCTCTAGGCGCTCATTGTAATTAAATTTTATATGGCGCGATTTTTTATTTGCTTAGAATCTCTTTCACTCATTGCCTATTGATTTCTACAGGGATACCTCTGCATACCTTTGGCCTGGGCATAGGTACACTTTCTATGATTTCAACCGTGTTTCTCTATTAACTTCTTTTCTTGAAAAAACTGAAGATTGTTTTTCGTTGAATGCTTGAAGGTGGAGGTTGTGGAGTAGGGTTTGGCCTTGGTTGGGGCTTCGGAAGTGCCTTTGGAAGTCAATATCGATCTTCTAGGGTTACATTCCATGGGATTGAATTTGATAATAAGGGAAACAAAGACATAACCACCGCCCGAGATTCTGAAAAGCATACCCAGGAGGTTCGTTCTTCTCAGTAGCATGGTGCTGATCTTGGAGTGGGCGGCCCTTCCAATGGATTGGTTGATGTAGCATCCTGGTGTGTGAACTCATCCTAGAGTTTGGATTGCTGTACTCAAGTTGTTGTCAAGATAAATATGAGTGATAAATCTATAAACTTCATATACTGTCGTCATTTCTGCTTTTAAAGAGAGAAAATTCAAGGAGTACAAGCATATGATCTCTATTTGATATTGCAGAAGAACTGGTTTAAGGTCAGGCGGTGGCTAACTATTTACGAGCAAGTTCTAATTTTCTTCTCATATTTTACATCATTAGCGTATGATTTGTTCAGGGAAGGAACAAGGTCTTTTCCTCTCTTATGCTTTTTGATATCTTGTATGCTCTATAACGAAAGTTATTCTCCAATTTATGCAGAGCACTCCTGTTCAATCTCCATGTTTAAAATGTTGTATGCATGAGTGTGGAAGCTGTTAGAAGTCCTTGTATTCAGGAATGTAGCAGTTGTATTTTTAGCCTATGCATGACTGAACCTAATCAAAACCAAATCCACTAAATCTCACCATAATCTTTCTTTATGTTTTATATTATTGAGTATAATCGGAGTACGCTGGTGTGTGTTTATATTTGGGCATGGACATACATAGAGGTGCCTAGTTGTTTCCTAGTAGATTCATGGCATCCAACTGAGTAGGCCTGTTTGTTTCGCTGCAAAACGCAAGTCGTAAAACTTCTTTTCCATTTTTCGTTGTTTGTTTCGCTGAAAAACAAGTTGCAAAATGCAACTCTTCTTTTCCCACTTGTAGTTGCTATAGTTAAATTTGTAGTTATGTAAATCTCACTTTTACACTCATATTTTCCCACTTGCAGTTGCTACAGTTAATTTTGTGGTCATATAACTCTCACTTGTAGTACACTTACAGTTCAAAACAGTTACTTGATAATCAATATATAATTTAATATAATTTAATATTTAATATTTTAAATAGTGTTCAATTTCGTTTAATTATTTAATTATTTTATATTTTTAATCTTTAAATTTTTTATTGTTTTTAATATTGTTTTAATATTTAATATTTACTATTTTAATTTAATATTTTTATTTAATATTTATTTAATACTTTATTATTTTATTAATACTTATTCCATTTTTTATTATTTTATTTAGAGTTAATATTTTATTAATATAACAATATTATACTTTACTATATATTTAATTATTTATTTTTTAATATAAAAAATTACTTTATTAATATCATAATATATTTTATTATTATATTAATATTTTATTATGTTAATATTGTAATAATAATTCAGTATAATAATACTATAATGATAATTTATTATTAAATTATAATTATATTTTATTTTGTTAATTTTATATTTCTATAATATTACAATAATATTATAATAAAATTTATATTATAATAATTTTCAAGTATTTTTAATATCATAATATTATAACTATATTTTATTATTTTTGTAAGATTTTTTAATATTTATATTTTATTAGTATTCTTAAAATTTTATTAATGTTCTTTAGATTTTCTTAAAATTTTATATTATTTATTTAGTTAATATTTTAGTAATATTTTACTATTTATACTAATATTTTATTAATATTATTGTTATAAACAAAAAATATTAAGATTATTAATTTTTTATCTCAAATTTATTAATACAATTTAATTTGCAATAGTAGATTTAATTTAATAGTATTTATAATATTTAAATCACTACTACAGTTAATTTTGTGATCAACTTTTCTACTTACACTTTCACATTACCAACCAAACACAGTAAAACACAATATACTTTACCATTTAAACTTTCACTTTATCAACCAAACACCGTAAAACACAATATACTTTTCCATTTACACTTCACTTTATCAACCAAACACCGTAAAACACAATATATTTTCTCTGCTACAGTTCACTTTTTTCATTCTCATTTTACGACTTACGACTTGCGACGTTTTACAACGAAACGAACATGCCCTTAAGAGTCTGACCCCATTCTTGTTTATTTCTTGCGTACTTTTTGTTTATATATGTTATTATGTAGGGCCTGTTTGTTTCGCCGCAAAACATCGCAAATCGTAAATCGTAAAATGAGAATGGGAAAAGTGAACTGTAGCAGAGAAAATATATTGTGTTTTACGGTGTTTGGTTGATAAAGTGAAAGCGTAAATGGAAAAGTATATTGTGTTTTACGGTATTTGGTTCGTAAAGTGAAAGTGTAAATATGAAAATATATTGTGTTTTACGGTGTTTGGTTGGTAACGTAAAAGTGTAAGTAGAAAAGTCGACCACAAAATTAACTGTAGCAGTAATTTAAATATTATAAATACTATTAAATTAAATCTACTATTGCAAATTAAATTGTATTAATAAATTTGAGATAAAATATTAATGATATTATTATTTTATTTATAACAATAATATTATAAAATATTAGTATAATTAGTAAAATATTACTAAAATATTAACTAAATAAATAATATAAAATTTTAAGAAAATCTAAAGAACATTAATAAAATTTTTAAGAATAATAAAACACAAATATTAAAAAATCTTAAGAAAAATAATAAAATATAGTTATAATATTACAATATTAAAAAATACTTGAAAATTTATTATAATATTAAATTTTATTATAATATTATTGCAATATTATCAAAATATAAATTAATAAAAAAATATAATTATAATTTATAATGTTATTATAATGGATTATTGTTGTTACAGTATTAACATAACAAAATATTAATGTAATAATAAAATATATTATAATATTAATAAAGTAATTATTTATATTAAAAATAAATAATTAAATATATAGAAATTTTATATTAAAGTATAATATTGTTATATTAATAAAATATTAACTCTAAATAAAATAATAAAAAATTGGTATAAGTATTAATAAAATAATAAAGTATTAAATAACAATATTAAATAAAATATTAAATTAAATAGTAAAATATTATATATTAAAATAATATTAAATAATAAAAACTAAAGATTAATAATATAAATAATTAAATAATTAAATAAGAAATTAAACACTATTAGAAATATTAAATATTTAATAATAATAAAATATATATTGATTATCAAGTAACTGCTTTGAACTGTAAGTGTATTACAAATGTGATTTACATGACCACAAAATTAGCCGTAGCCACTGTAAGTGGGAAAATGTGGGTGTAAAAGTGAGGTTTAAATGACCACAAATTTAACTATAGCAATTGCAACTGAGAAAATGAGAGTTGCATTTTATAACTTGTCTTTCAACGAAACAAACAGCGAAAAATGGAAAAGAAATTTTACGACTTACGACTTGCGTCGTTTTGCAACGAAACAAACAAACCCAGTGTGTGAGTTTACACGTGAGGCATAATTCTCTTTGAAAGAGTAACATGGTTGATGTTTAGGTAAGGATATGACTGCGATGGCTGAGTCACCTTTGATAATCAAGCAGATGGAGTGTGCAGCTGAAATGCTTGTTAATGGTGGCGCGGATTGATTCAAGTTAGTTTTTTTGCAGAGTTATCATATTTGCGTAATAATATAAGTTATTATTTTTTTTTTTAAAGATCTGAAAGTTCATGGTATTTGTTTATGAAATTTAGTCAAAATTGTAATATATTTCTTTTTTTTTATCTTTTTTGGTACTGTATTTTTATGTTTACCGTTAAAGATCTAGCACACGAAATTCGAAAGTATTTACTTTATTCAATAAAAATCTTGTACTTTGGATGAGAGAGATTTGTGTGGGTGAGACTTCTTTGGTACCAGATCTCACTCTTTTACCACAAAAGCTCAGAGTCCAGAGAACGCACATTCAAATAACCAACAAACAGAAAACAAATTCAATGAATAAATGAAATCTTTATTCAATTCATACCTGCAAACAATCCAATCCCCAAATCGGAGGAAAAACAAAATTCCTGTAAACAACATCTTTATGGGGAAAAAAAGAAGAGGAAAAATCAGAGAAGCCTCAGCTTCTTGGCCGCAGGGTGAGGGCTCTGCACCTCCTCCCCATCCTCCACACCCCAAAACCCCGCGGCCGACGCCGGCAAGTTCAAATCAAAGTCCCTCACCACACTGCCCTCCGCCGACGTCGAATAGTTCGACGAGCTATCCCAATAATGGCACCTCTTGTGCCCGCCAAGCGCTTGCCCGGTCGCAAAATTCCGGTGGCAGACGTTGCACTGGTACGCTCCCCGGCTGCCCCCGGCCGAGCCCGAGGACTCCCCGGTCGTCGTCGACACAGACGACACGGGCACCGCCCGGACGAGGTCCAGCCCGGCCGGGACCTCCGATGGCTGGACTTGTGGCCGCCGAGAGCCTGGTAGGAGGTGAAGGCCTTGCCGCATACAGCGCACTTGAAGGAGGGCTTGGTTGGGCCGGAGGAGGCCGCGGCCGTGGCCGTGGCGGCCCAGCGGTCGCCGTCGCGGGCGAGCATTACGAGGCAGAGGGCGAGGAACTCGTCCTGTGCGGGGACAATTTGGGGACCCATTGAGAGATTGTTGAGATTAATGAGAGGAAAAGGTGTCTGATTTGGTGAGCACCAGTGAGAATTTTGGGGGTTTATATGAGAGAACAGAGAGAAGTTTCGACGTTGAGAGAAGTGGCGGCAGTGGGCTGAGTTTAAATAATAGTTTGCGGGGAGCATGTTAAATGTGCGTGTGTGGGAGTCAAAGATACTGACTTAGAACTACCTTGAAAATTTTTAGTGTGTGGTTTGACCATTTCCAGTGGTCCTTTTACTCTGTATCTACTTATGTATTTTCCAGAGAATAATGGGAGGAGAAATTTAGTATAGGTTCTTTAATTAAAAACACAGTAAAAACTGAACATAATTCAAAAAGCACGGAAACACACAATCTCCTCTCTTTTTTTTCGTGAAAAATTGTGAGTCTCTAGCTGAAGTTAATCAATGGGTAGAGTTCGAATGTAGGCTAAAATTCAAAAAAAAAATATACCATGAATTATTAGTATTTTTCAAGAAAATAACATGAACTTTCAAAAATGTAAGAAAATATCACAAATTAGCTCTTAATTTTTCAAGAAAATACCATCCGTCAGCTTTGGATTAGGATAACTTGAACATGCTAATCACATAATTCTTTAATGCCTAGAGCTCCTTTCGTCTCCTTCCACCTCCTCATTTCTTTCGCATCCCTCCCGACTCAAGAAAATTAAATTAAGTTTTTTGTTTCCTGTCCCCTAAGGTCCCTAGCCTCAAGATTCTTCGCCAAGATCAAGTCGTCTTCTTAGACGTCGAAGTCTGTGAAGGCGAGAAGCTCTGGCGATGATTGTACTGTCTTCGTCTTGATTTCGGGTCATCAGCTTCGATCTCGTCATCACCACCGAGAGCGGGGCAGAGAGACGAGAGCATGATTTTTCGGATATTGATTTTTCTTTATTTTAGTTCGGAATTGGAATGTAAAAATAGAGAGGGCAAATTAACTTATTTAATTATGTTATCATGGTTTAATATCATATTTTTTTATCACTTTGTGTTTTTGAAATTTTCACAGTAGCTTAGAGTTAGATATGTTGCTTGATTTTTCTCTTTATGCATCAAAGAGTCGCAAAATTAGCACAAAAGGTCTATTTGACTGTGAATAGTTGTGGCTAGTGAGGAGAATTTTTCTAACAAATTGTTGTGATCGATGTTGTTGATGGAAGCCACATTCAACACTAAGGAAAATTTATCTTGGCATCAAACAATTTAGCCAAAAATATAAATGAATTGATTTTGATGTTACTGGTTCTATGTAATCCCACTGCCTCCTGTGGCCGCAACTCTGACCAAAATCTTCTTTTTTATGTACTTCCTCCTCCTCATAATTCAGTCTTTTTATCTGAAAATAAAAATTTTAATATAAAAATATAGATATATATGAATATATTTAGAGTGGTCTCCTCATTCCTCAATGTTGAATCATACTCTCTTGAATGTGGAATCTTATGAAAAAGAAAATACAAATAAATAAATAAAGGTATGTGAGTAGAGAATTTAATTAATACGGAGGGCAGTTTGTTTGACATTGAGACCCGACCCGATTGGAAACCGGCCAGGCACTCAACCGTCATTTTAATTCAGTTATTTATATAGTTTGGGGTCCAAGATATTGACGGGTGTGAACCCGATTTGGTCTGTTCTCGTTATGATTTTGATCAACCAAGATCTAATTGGGAGAAAATTAGTAGGAAAATTAAAAAAAAAAAAAAAACTAATATGGATTTACATTAAAAATTGGGGCCTTATATGGACCACCCTTGACCAGACCCGGTCCAAATGTTGTCGGGTCGGGTTCACTAGTCTCGTACCTGGTCCGAAACGGACAGTGACCGGACATGGTCAAGGTCAAGATCCGAACTGCATAGCGAAACTGAGTCTTCGTTAGAATGGAAGTGATCATTTTGTACAATTTTGAACAGATTCAGATCCTAAGAAAATATCAACTCACTTCTTTATTGCGAACATACTCTTGATAACTGCACAATACAAATTAAGTTCAATTGAAATAATTTGATACTTTCTTTTTCTTTTCTTGTAAGTTGTGGATTTAAATTTTTCTTTGCATATTAACAGAGAAATTAAGGACGGTTTGTATAGACTCATTCGTCGTATTCTGAATTTGACGAATCTGAACATCTCGATTGAGATAAACTATTGACTTTGCATTGTTCGGTCTACAACAAAACTTAATGTTTTCAACACTGTCAAAATCGGCATCGTTTAGTTTGATGTAATTGTTATTATCGCACGAAACATTTTTTTGACTCAAATGTTGACTATTAATCAAGTACGATCTTTCAAAATTTTGGAACATTCAAATAGTGACAACCAATCAGTCATGCCTTCACATTAATGACTAGTTCGAATCACAATCAATAAAATGAATTGGATTGGATGTAGGGATTTTTTTTTTAGCTTGAAGAAATGTAGTTCCGACATTGTGCCATGGTCCTTTGGAGTCCAAATTAACTAAAAATCATGTTCAATTCTAATCAGGATGTTGGAAGGCATATCCTGAAATTCAGGTTCAACTATAGACCAGATAGAAGCCCCAAAAATCTAGATGAAGACATGATCGACTGACAACAGAGAAGAAATATAGAGAGCGGGACCATATGTCGGTCGAACGCGCGGTCGACTGACTAAGAACAGAAACATGAATTGGCTCAGCCGGTCGGCCGGCCAAACCCACTTTTGACCAGCGATCGACCGGCCGGTCGACTGCCAGACGCGTATCAGCTGAATTCTGAGTTAGTTTAGGATTGTGTTTTTGGGCCAAATTGAACTCCCATTGATTTTATCTTTCTTTATTTTGAATTTACATTTCATAGTCAGATTAGGAATCTTTTGTAAGCCTATGAAAAGACTCTTGTATTCTTTATTTTGCATCAGTTTTTGATTAATAAACTTTGAGTTTTTCTTCTATTGCTCGTGAATTCGAGTTGTCTATTTTTACTCATGGATTCGAGTAAATTGCTTGTGGATCTGTTAGAGATATCAATGACAACACATGACTCATGTGAAACATGTGATCCATGTGAAAGAAACCCCTCATGAAAACAATTAGATCCTAAAATCTCTTCATGATTATAGGAACACATGAGACTCATGACCAGATCCTAAAATCTCTCCATGATTATAGGAACACATGGGATTCATGGGACTCATGCACCATGTGTTTCTCATTCTCTCTCTCAGTCAATGTTTTCCTATTATTTCTCCTAAATCAATATAAATATGTGACCAATATGTGTATATATACACAATTAAGAACCATAGCTAATGGTATTTTGTCTTTGCACAAATAAGTGTTCTTCTTCTTCTTCTTTTTCTTTATCTTGGTATCAGAGCAACTCCTGTATCATGTCGAGTATTTCCTCTTCATCTTTCATCACCTCCATCCAAACACTTGCATCCATGGTTACTCACAATCCCAACATCACTCACTTTCTAAATGTCAAACTCGATAAGGAAAACTATCTACTGTGGCGTTCTCAGTTCCTTCCTTTTCTCAAGTTCCTGATCTCGAAGGCCTCGTCGACAGAACCTCTCCGTGTCCGGTCCGGTTCCTTCCTTTCACCGAGAAGGATGCTCAGCCCACTATCAATCTAGAATACACTCGTTGGATCAAGCTTGATCAGATGCCCTTATGCTGGCTTATCTTCTCGCTCACTGAGGTTGTTCTTTCTTATGTCGTCGGCCTCACCACATCTCTTGATGTGTGGTGCTCTCTGGAGCGAATCTTTGCATCACCCTCCGAGGTAGAGTGCATCAACTCAAATACCAGCTGCACACCGATCAATATGGGCACCTCTTCTATGTCAGAGTACATCCAGTCTGTCAAGTCCATCGCAGACAACCTGGCGACAGTAGCTAATCCAGTTGCTGACTCTGACCTCTTTTCTACCTTGCTCAGTGGTCTGTCTTTCGAATATGACTCGTTCGTCACCTCTGTCAACACACGAATCGACCCTATACTGTCAGAAGAACTCATTGGCCTCATGCTTATTCAGGAGATTTATCGTGGGCGTGCTATCACTTCTCCAGACTTCACAACCCTCATCTCCCTTTCTCCTGTGGTTCATACTTCTTCCTGCACTCCAAGCTACCATTTAGCTCCATCTTCTTTCCGTGACGTGGCCGAGGCAGGGAGCGCGGTCATCGTCGTGGACGTTCCTTCTTACCACCACATCAGTCCATCGGTGGCTGATCTCAATGCCAGATCTACAATCATTTTGGCCGTTATGCTAATCAATGCTACAATCATTATGATTCGACTAGCCCAACTACTCTTCTCCACTCTTATAGGAATAGTCCAGTCGATCCCAATTGGTATGTTGACTCCGGAGTCACTCATCACCTAACGGCTGACATTGCGAACCTGGGGTTCACTCAGAATATCAAGGACCCGAAAGAGTTCGCATAGGTAACGAGACATATTTGCTTATCCGATCTATTGGTGCTTCTTTATTGTGTTCACCTGTTTCTTTCTTTATCTTGAAAAATCTTTTACATGTTTTTGATATTCCCAAAAATTTCTGTCTGTTAGTCCATTTACTGTTGATAATAAAGTCCTTCTTGAATTTCACCCTGACTCTTGTTTTGTCAAGGATCTCTCCACTCAACAAACTCTACTGCGGGGATAACTTAAGAATGGCCTATATGTCTTCTCCCTGGAGAATCATAACTTCACCGCCTCTCCCTAGGCTCTTCTTAGTGAGCGTGCATCTTCCTCTGTCTGGCATGAGCGCCTATGTCATCCCTTCACCAGAGTTGTCTCCAGTGTTGTAACACCCCGATTCCCACGAATACGGGGACGTCACTGCAACGTATATACGTAAGTCGAAGTACCTTCCCGTATATACGCTAAGCATCAGTACAGACAAGAATCAGAGTACGGAAGCAAATGGTGCATTATACATTCCAACACGTAAATACAATCACAGAGTTATCACCAGAGTGATTACAATATTACATGAATATCATATCACTAGTATGCGCAAATGCGAGAATACAAGGAATATACATGAATGAACAGTATAAAAGGCACTCACGAGTTTACACATGGGAACTCGAGAGGCACACAGGGGGCCTGGAAGGATGGAGCTCCGAAGGTCAGCTGGAGGTCCACGCTACCGTTGCGCTACTCTGATCAGCAAAGGGGAAATCCACACGCTCCGGGCTCCATGACCTGGACGTGAGGTCCAGGGAGTCAGTGACACTCCCCAGGCGAGTATGATACAATGCCAAGTGGCGAAGCAGGATGAGCACAAGTGTGCAAATGATACCAAGTAAGAAGTACTCATGAGGCAGATAGGTTAGAACAGGTATAGCATAATAATCACAAAACAGGAATCATAACATGCATAGCAGGTATAACAGGAATCATAACGGGAATATATAACAGGTATGACAGGAGGACATAACAGGTATCATAACAGGACTCAGGGTGAGCAATCTAATTGTATGGTTTCAGATTACGACTCCATGAGACTAGTACATCGAAGGAATAATCCAAACAAGGAAACCCTCATCTATATACCTTTATCTCATATTATCGTAATCTAAGTGCATACAACGGAGTAACAGGAACACTTATTATTATTACTCGTCTGACCCATATATCTCGGTATGTGTCCAGGTGTGCACCCCAACACACATACATCCATATATAGCTAGGCGAGGGTTGTTAACGGAAGTAGATGGAGAACTGATATCACCTCTTATAGTGGTTTCCATACACCTGGAACCAGCTTTGGAGGCCCAAAGTCCCCCTAAATGTAATGACATATAACTTACCGCCAATATATATCCCATCACTATAAGCAAGGTATCATTCCGGCATCCATCACTTCCTCCCATACCCATACAAGTTGTCCTTTTTATAATTTATTATTTATAATTATCTGATTATGGGAATGAGTAGGATCATAACTGTAATCATACATGTAGTCAGAACTGTAATCATAAATGTAATCAGAAATGTAAGACATAGCAAGTGATCAGGTACTACATTCCCATTATCGAGATAATTATACAATGTCAAGTGTATCATGCCTTGTTGTAAAGAGATAGCATGACAAAATGGTGATATACAACACGTAACCAGTCAAGTCAGGAGATAGATGATAGTCTGGGTAAGTCATGGTACCACATAAAGGTCTTGCCAAATAGTGGCATGTCAAGTAGTCAAGTGATAATCCAGTAGAAGTCAGGTGATATACATGTGTTAAAAGAAAGCAAGTAACTGATAAGTCTGAAAAAATAGCATGGCAATCATAGGGGAAACTCAGAAGTCAACGACCACGAAGGGTCGGCCACGCATAATACGAAAGTAGTGAAAGACATATAAACATAAAATAGAAATATGAAGCAAGAAGGTAGCGAGTAAGAATACTCGCCTAAAGCGCTACTCGCGTGTTGGAATCCCCGGGAGAGGATAAACACCAAGTGGGCAAAGGGAAGGGCTTTGCCCTTTGGAAGGCCGCCGGCCTAGGGGTGGTGCGCCACCCCTTGGTGGTGATCTTGGAGGTGGCCGGCCATGGTATAGGTGGTGGAGTGGTGGTTTTGTGGAGGGTTTTGATGGTGGTGGTATTTTTAGAGAAGGTAAAGGAAAGGTGGAAGCTTTGGAATTTGTGGTGGTTTCCATGGAGAGGGAGGAAGAAGAAGAAGTTGAAGTTGGTGTGGTGGTGGTTGTGGTGGTTGAGATGAAGAGAGTTTGTGATGGAGGCTAATATCTTGGTGAAGTGGTGAAGAGAGAGAAGAGAAATGAAATGGAGAAGGAAGGGTATTTATAGAGTTTTGAATTTGTGAAGGAGTTGCAATTAAATAAAAGAGAGGGGCTTAATTGCAAAGTGGGGATGATGAGGTGTTTCTCTTGGCCAATAGGAGCTTGCCATGTGAGGGGGTGAGGTGGAGAAGAAGTGTGTGGAAGTGGTGAGGTGGAGGGTGAGGTGGAGATTTGTGTGGTGGAGATTGGTGGAAAATGTGTGGATGAAAATGGAAGCTTATGGAGGAAGCTAAAGGAATTTGTGGTGGAGAATTAAAGGAAAAAGAAATAGGAAAAGAAATGAATAAGAGAAGATATTTTCTTGGAATCAGAATGTGAAAATATTGGAAGGACAGATACCCGGGATTGAGTCGTGGATACGGAAATCTTTCGGGAAAATACCGGAATCGTCCGAAATTCAAGTATCTCGGAACGACCCGAAATAAATATCAAAAATCCATAATATTATATTAAGAATAATAGTGAAATCCTTTTTTAGAAATACTTTATAGTTTTAAAACTAAAAATCCCGGAATCAGTTACCTACCGACTCCGTTGGAATTTTCATAAAATCAATAAATCCTCAGAAAAAGAATGTAGGTAGAAAATATGATTTTAAGGAATAATGCCTAAAGGGCCATCTTGAAATTCCTAACTGATTGTGAAATAAAAATACTGGAATCAGTCTTCTGCCGACTCCGGTGGGATATCCATAAATTCGTAAAATCTCCAGAAAAAGGATTTAGGTAGGAAATATTACTCTAAGAAGAAATGTCTAAAGACTCTTTGAGAAATTCTAAACAGTTTGTAAGATAGAAATTCAGGAATCGATCAGTGGCACTGGTCGACACCGGTTTTGAAGAAATTCATTTTAATTCTAGAAAAATCTAGAAAATCATAGAAAATCTAATATATTGGAAAATAATATTTGAAATTAAAATCGGTCAAATACGAAAAGTAAATAAAAAATACGGTCGAAAAACTGAATACGAAATGAAGTACGTATTCCAGGAACGGGGTATTACAATCTACCCACCTTACAAAAATTGCGTCCTCGCAATTTCGTTAAAGGGTTAAATTGAATACAAAGGGGACAAGGCTGGAATAAAGGCTTCATAAAACCAAAACAAGGAAAGGATATGGAAAGGATCTAGGAATCAAAGGAAAGATGGTCAAGAAATAGATAACTCTGTACTTGTAGTTGGAATGTATAACCAAGACTCATGTGTTCCAGTTGCAAATCTCTTTACTGTTGAGTTGCCTTCTGGACGTACTGAAGAGGTTTAGAGCCTAAGCTCTGATACCAACTTGTAACACCCCGATTCCCACGAATACGGGGACGTCACTGCAACGTATATACGTAAGTCGAAGTACCTTCCCGTATATACGCTAAGCATCAGTACAGACAAGAATCAGAGTACGGAAGCAAATGGTGCATTATACATTCCAACACGTAAATACAATCACAGAGTTATCACCAGAGTGATTACAATATTACATGAATATCATATCACTAGTATGCGCAAATGCGAGAATACAAGGAATATACATGAATGAACAGTATAAAAGGCACTCACGAGTTTACACATGGGAACTCGAGAGGCACACAGGGGGCCTGGAAGGATGGAGCTCCGAAGGTCAGCTGGAGGTCCACGCTACCGTTGCGCTACTCTGATCAGCAAAGGGGAAATCCACACGCTCCGGGCTCCATGACCTGGACGTGAGGTCCAGGGGAGTCAGTGACACTCCCCAGGCGAGTATGATACAATGCCAAGTGGCGAAGCAGGATGAGCACAAGTGTGCAAATGATACCAAGTAAGAAGTACTCATGAGGCAGATAGGTTAGAACAGGTATAGCATAATAATCACAAAACAGGAATCATAACATGCATAGCAGGTATAACAGGAATCATAACGGGAATATATAACAGGTATGACAGGAGGACATAACAGGTATCATAACAGGACTCAGGGTGAGCAATCTAATTGTATGGTTTCAGATTACGACTCCATGAGACTAGTACATCGAAGGAATAATCCAAACAAGGAAACCCTCATCTATATACCTTTATCTCATATTATCGTAATCTAAGTGCATACAACGGAGTAACAGGAACACTTATTATTATTACTCGTCTGACCCATATATCTCGGTATGTGTCCAGGTGTGCACCCCAACACACATACATCCATATATAGCTAGGCGAGGGTTGTTAACGGAAGTAGATGGAGAACTGATATCACCTCTTATAGTGGTTTCCATACACCTGGAACCAGCTTTGGAGGCCCAAAGTCCCCCTAAATGTAATGACATATAACTTACCGCCAATATATATCCCATCACTATAAGCAAGGTATCATTCCGGCATCCATCACTTCCTCCCATACCCATACAAGTTGTCCTTTTTATAATTTATTATTTATAATTATCTGATTATGGGAATGAGTAGGATCATAACTGTAATCATACATGTAGTCAGAACTGTAATCATAAATGTAATCAGAAATGTAAGACATAGCAAGTGATCAGGTACTACATTCCCATTATCGAGATAATTATACAATGTCAAGTGTATCATGCCTTGTTGTAAAGAGATAGCATGACAAAATGGTGATATACAACACGTAACCAGTCAAGTCAGGAGATAGATGATAGTCTGGGTAAGTCATGGTACCACATAAAGGTCTTGCCAAATAGTGGCATGTCAAGTAGTCAAGTGATAATCCAGTAGAAGTCAGGTGATATACATGTGTTAAAAGAAAGCAAGTAACTGATAAGTCTGAAAAAATAGCATGGCAATCATAGGGGAAACTCAGAAGTCAACGACCACGAAGGGTCGGCCACGCATAATACGAAAGTAGTGAAAGACATATAAACTTAAAATAGAAATATGAAGCAAGAAGGTAGCGAGTAAGAATACTCGCCTAAAGCGCTACTCGCGTGTTGGAATCCCCGGGAGAGGATAAACACCAAGTGGGCAAAGGGAAGGGCTTTGCCCTTTGGAAGGCCGCCGGCCTAGGGGTGGTGCGCCACCCCTTGGTGGTGATCTTGGAGGTGGCCGGCCATGGTATAGGTGGTGGAGTGGTGGTTTTGTGGAGGGTTTTGATGGTGGTGGTATTTTTAGAGAAGGTAAAGGAAAGGTGGAAGCTTTGGAATTTGTGGTGGTTTCCATGGAGAGGGAGGAAGAAGAAGAAGTTGAAGTTGGTGTGGTGGTGGTTGTGGTGGTTGAGATGAAGAGAGTTTGTGATGGAGGCTAATATCTTGGTGAAGTGGTGAAGAGAGAGAAGAGAAATGAAATGGAGAAGGAAGGGTATTTATAGAGTTTTGAATTTGTGAAGGAGTTGCAATTAAATAAAAGAGAGGGGCTTAATTGCAAAGTGGGGATGATGAGGTGTTTCTCTTGGCCAATAGGAGCTTGCCATGTGAGGGGGTGAGGTGGAGAAGAAGTGTGTGGAAGTGGTGAGGTGGAGGGTGAGGTGGAGATTTGTGTGGTGGAGATTGGTGGAAAATGTGTGGATGAAAATGGAAGCTTATGGAGGAAGCTAAAGGAATTTGTGGTGGAGAATTAAAGGAAAAAGAAATAGGAAAAGAAATGAATAAGAGAAGATATTTTCTTGGAATCAGAATGTGAAAATATTGGAAGGACAGATACCCGGGATTGAGTCGTGGATACGGAAATCTTTCGGGAAAATACCGGAATCGTCCGAAATTCAAGTATCTCGGAACGACCCGAAATAAATATCAAAAATCCATAATATTATATTAAGAATAATAGTGAAATCCTTTTTTAGAAATACTTTATAGTTTTAAAACTAAAAATCCCGGAATCAGTTACCTACCGACTCCGTTGGAATTTTCATAAAATCAATAAATCCTCAGAAAAAGAATGTAGGTAGAAAATATGATTTTAAGGAATAATGCCTAAAGGGCCATCTTGAAATTCCTAACTGATTGTGAAATAAAAATACTGGAATCAGTCTTCTGCCGACTCCGGTGGGATATCCATAAATTCGTAAAATCTCCAGAAAAAGGATTTAGGTAGGAAATATTACTCTAAGAAGAAATGTCTAAAGACTCTTTGAGAAATTCTAAACAGTTTGTAAGATAGAAATTCAGGAATCGATCAGTGGCACTGGTCGACACCGGTTTTGAAGAAATTCATTTTAATTCTAGAAAAATCTAGAAAATCATAGAAAATCTAATATATTGGAAAATAATATTTGAAATTAAAATCGGTCAAATACGAAAGTAAATAAAAAAATACGGTCGAAAAACTGAATACGAAATGAAGTACGTATTCCAGGAACGGGGTATTACAAGTGTTTTATCTCAGAATCGACTTCCTTTCTTCATTAACCGTGCTAGTACCCCTTTCTTCATCCCCTGTCAGCACCTCCCTTTTTCGCCATCTTTCATGATTGCTACTGCTCCTTTAGAGCTTATTCACTCTGATCTATGGGGTCCTTCTCCTATGTCCGCTGTAAGTGGCCATCGCTATTATATTAGTTTTGTAGATCACTACAGTAAGTATGTTTGGTTTTATCCTTTATAAAGTGATGCTTTCTCCATTTTTCTTGAGTTCAAAATTCATGTGAAAAAATTTCTCGGGCGTTCCATTAAAACAATCCAAACTGATGGTGGTGGCGAGTTCATCAAATTTAAATCTTATTTTCTCAGGATATTGCTGAAAGTACACCTAAAGGGGGTGAATAGGTGTACTGCTAATCTAATGAACTAAATGCGAAAATTAAAAATTAATTGCAACTACACTTAATGCAACCAACGAGTGTAGCCGAATTCCCGGTGAAGGGCTCTAGACTAACTCCTCTTGATTCCTCTGAATAAGAGTTAAGGCGCTATATGAAGCTCTCGTGGTTAAGCACAAGTGAGGCACACACAAACAAGCCAAGCATATAATTATGAATGATCAATATAAAATGATGCAAGGCACAAAGTAAAGAGAGAAAGTTAGAGTCAATGGATCAAACGCAAACACACGAATATGTTTCGAGATTCGAGCACACAGCTCTACATCTCCGCCTTCACACAGAAGGATTTCCAATCCACTTGTCCACACAGGACTCCCACATAGGGAACCTCCACTGAGGATTTGGGGCAATATAATAACCGGGAGTACACAACTCCTCTCTCAATTACAAACACAACCTCCCACTAGAGGTTAGGCACAAAGCCACCAATATCAACCTCACAAATGAGGGATAGGCACAAAACCAACAACCAATCAACATCTCATAAGAGGTATAACACAAAGTAGGAGGGTTTACAACTTGGTGATCAAAAGACCACAAACCAATTTTCCCACAAAATAAAGATCCTATAGATAGGATAGCAAGATATAGCTTAAGTGTGGAAAACAAAGTGTTTTGATCAAAAAAAATCACTTGGGAAAATCACCAAATAGATATAGAATTTTTAGACAAAAAACTAATTCCCAAAAGACTATTTTCTTTGAAATAAAAATACTTTAAAAACAATAGAAGATCAAATTTTTGAAGCTCTAAAACTCTTTTAAAACTTGTTAAAACACTAGAGAATGGGAGAATTTTTACTCTTCAAAATCTTGGTTAAAAATAGTCCAAAGAAGTTCCCTATTTATAGGCTAGAAAAACTAGCCGTTGGGGCAATTTTTCAGCCCAGATGGCTGTCGGTCGACCGGCTCGGTCGACCGCCAACGGTCAAAAATTCTACCGTTGGAGCCTCGGTCGACCGGCCCGGTCGACCACAGCCTGGAACAGAGAGCAGAGCTCTCTGCCGGTCGACCGACCCGGTCAACCGGGGCTTTCCAGAGAGCAGAAGCTCTCTGGCGGTCGATTGGCCCTCTAGCTAGAGCTTGCGTGCACGGCTGTGCACGTCGGTCGACCGACTCCTAGCTCGGTCGACCGGCGGAAGCCAGGGCATGACTATTATAGGGATTGAAATGTTGACTTTTTATCTTAAATAAAATCCCATAAAATATCTAAAAATTCACAAAAATAGGTTCTTGTATTATCTTTGATATATAAACTTGTTTGAGTAAAAATCAAACCAAGTTACAAACATTTTGAATTCTTTTTTTGTTATGAAAATTTTGCCGAAAATCAAAAATTGTATTTTCTAAAACATGAATTTTTCAAATGGAAATCCGATTTTTTCAAAACTCATCCAAATACAAAAACATGATATTTAAACAACTTTAAGCATATAATATATGGATATACTCCAATATACATATAAAGATATATATCAATGTTTTTGACAATAAAGTCCAAAAATATGTTTTGTTAAAATACAAAATTCCAAACACATGAATAGGCATATCAAAATAAGTTTGTCTAAGATATGAAACATACATGTATATAGAACAAATCTAATATACATTAAACCATGTAAACTTGTTTTGAATCTATCTATTCATGAAAACAAAGATCGGTTAAACCAAAACCGAAAACCAATAAACATGAAACTAGAAACAAGTATGTGTGTTGTGAACTTGAGCATATCACACTATCTAGTCTTTACAAATGGATCTAAAAATATAATCTAAACTATGTACCGAAGTCTTCTTGTAGAGCGCCGTCTCCAAGTCGACTCGATCCAAACCATGATCCACTGAGCTTGACTCCAACGAGTGCTAGATATGACTTTGACGCTCGGGCTCTTGAATCACCATGTGAAAAGCTCCAAAACATTTTTGTTGAAGCTAATCACCTACTAATATCTTGGTTAAGTATCTGAAACTAAACATCACAAGATTATTAGTAAAATAACTACATGAGTTAATCATCATCAAAACTAGAGTGGAAGGCCTCTGAGCCAACAATTGCTCATCGCTTTTCCTGTCCACACATTAATGCCCAAAACAGCAGCGCAGAAAGAAAGCACCGCCATCTTGTCGAGATTGGCCTCACTCTTCTGGCCCCGTCAAATGTTCCATTTCATTACTGGCCATATGCTTTCCAAACCACCTCATTTCTCATCAATAGAAAGCCCACCCCCGTCCTCTATAATCTATCTCCCTGTCAGAAATTATTTCATAAAGCACCTGACTACCTTTCCTTATGAATTTTTTGTTGTGCTTGCTACCCTCATCTGCGTCCATACTAAACTCATAAATTTAGTTTTCGGTCCAGTCAACGTGTCTTCTTAGGTTATTCGGCTTCGCATAAAGGTTATCAATGTTTGCATGTTCCCTCTGGTCGTATATACGTCTCCCAGGATGTTGTGTTCGACGAATCTTCATTTCCTTTCCAATCTCCTCTGTCCTCTATCTCTCCACCTACTCCCACGCCTTCACCACCAATCCCCATCTCCATGTCTCTGTTATCTTCTATTGTTCCAGTCCCCTTTTCTCATGCGGGCCCCACCATTGACTCTTCTTAGATTACTCGGCTTCGCATAAAGGTTATCAATGTCTGCATGTCCCCTCTGGTCGTATTTACATCTCCCGGGATGTTCTGTTCGACGAATCTTCCTTTCTTTCCAATCTCCTCTGTCCTCTATCTCTTCACCTACTCCCACGCGTTCACCACCAATCCCCATTTCCATGTCTCTGTTACCTTCCATTGTTCCAGTCCCCTTTCTCATGCGGGCCCCACCATTGACTCTTCTCCTCCTCTACTACCACCTCTATTACATACTCCTTCTCCATCACCTCCACTAACACCCGCCGATAAGGCCTTCTCATCGTCCTCATTCTCAGGCTCTCCCAGTCCCCCTTTTACCATGACCCACCATATGGTCATCAGAACACAGGATAACACCAGAACACCAAAGGTCTAGCTAACCACCCGGTATCCCATGCCTACTTGTCTCATGGCCGACTTGGCAACCACTCCTGTCAACCAACATATTTCACCCAAGCTTCTAAAGATCCCAAGTGGCGCCAGGCAATTGTTACTGAGATGAATGCTTTGCTTAAGAATAAAACTTGGTCTCTTGTATCATACTACCCTACCATGAATCTGGTTGGCTGCAAATGAGTTTTCAAGTTAAAACATAACTGATGGTTTTGCTGACAGGTATAAGGCCCGCTGGGGTGGCCACCAGGATTAAACTATGGTGAGACATTCAGTCCGGTCATCAAACTGACCACTATCCGTGCCGTGTGTAGTATAGCCGTCTCCAAGGGCTGGTCTATTTGACAGTTAGATGTGAATTGTCACGCCCCGCTTCCCAAAATACGGGAAAACGGAGTCGCGACGAGAGTCGGCGATGTATATACGCAAGGAAAATACCCCACATATATACGCTAAGCCTAAAGTAACCTGGATAAGCTATAAATCTAAACCATAATATTAACGATCACTGCAATAATACATATAAGCATCCACGCATGATATTATCTGAATAAAGAACTGGAATAACAAATGAATCTGATATAACGAGAATCAGGAAATAATATGAAGACAAGAAAGATAAGAATACCCGAATCGAATAGGGAGAAGCTCCAACTCTTCGCGAAGCGTACAGTCTCATCGAACACCTGCACAATAGGAACAAAGCGTCCAATATCTGGACGTGCAAATCCAGGGTCGTCAGAAAGTGACCTGGTGAGTGTGTGTGTAAAGAGGACAGCCCGTGCATATAAACAATGTGCACAAAATAATAACAGATAACTGCAAACACTAAATAACATGATGAATAAACAACTGAATAACAATAACATGAATAAGTGTGCAGATAAAAGACAAGTAAAACAACTGTAAACAAACAACTGATGTTTAGATGTGTAACCTAGCATGTCACTAGTCTGGTATACAAATCTGGTCACGTGTACAATCATATGTCTATCATAGCTTATCTATGTGTACAATCAGGTGATTACGGTCAGTCACAATACATTATAACAGTTCATTATCATTTATTATGTCAGCGAACACCAATTGCCACCTGTAATAGACGCATCCCATACTACGCCTACTACACGTGTCAATCAGGGTCCTAAGTTTATTGAAATTAATAGAAGAGATATTGTCCATGCTTTAGGTGGGTCCCGTACATACCTGAGACCACGGCCCAGATGCCTGGCGCTGAACTAAGCCCTACCGCCAGGTAGTCAGTAACAGTAATAGTACTCACAGTATCACTGTGGAACAGTAAACTCACAGTAACACTGTGGAACAGTAAACAGATGGGATATCAGTCATCCCCCGGAACCCTGCAGTGGAACCGTAAGTCGGCTGCGCAACCTGTATCCTAGGTCCACCCAAAATACAGACGTTGTCTCCTCCATCAATTTTCCCAATCCCGGTGTAAGTTGTTCAATTACTTTATTATTGAATTTAGTAAAAACAATCAATACTCATGTTACCTATAACATTGGGACGATGCGGTGACAGTAACCATAACAGTACAGTAACAGTCAATCAGTAATCGTATACACAGTGAACAATATCAGTAACAGTGAACAGCAACAGTAATCGTGTATACGATGAATAATAGGACTGTAAAGGGTGTTACGGTCAAACAATCCTTTCCCAGTAACTTTCAGTAACATGAATAATTATAGTAACAGTCTAGACACCTCTAGTCAATATACAATCTCATATATGTAACCGTCCCAAAATCTCATACTTATACTGAATACAATATTAATGAATCCGCCAACTCATAATTTCAATAGTCATCACGAACATCAAGTATCAATCCATAGCGAGCAATCTGGTATAATAAACTGCCGTCTCAATATATCAATAATCAGTCTCTCCCTATCAATCTACTCTGATCCTCAAGTCATCAATATATATATATATTCTCTGAGTCACTGATATATCCAAATCCCAATATCTAAATACTTCATGTCCTGATACACATAATCAAATCCTATATTTCAATTCGATCAAGGTTATCACACACTCTCACTCTATCAAGGTCAATCACAGGATCCCAAAGTCAAGTAACATATCAGATATCTATCTAGGATCTCTCAGGTCAGGTCAGCTAAATCAATGCCTATTCCTCAATCCCAAGTCAACTCCACTCCAACCGAGTCTACTGACAGGTTTAAGTCCACATATTCATTTATTTATGAAGAACTCCTATTTATTCAATCATCGATATCCAAATAAATCAAATCATAACTAAAAAGTATAACATCCTCAATCAACATGGAATCTAGATCACCCTTACATCTAGCAGTCAATATCCATAAGGGCATCACTATATCAGTCAAACTCACCAATGCGATAATCCAGAATAATAGCTCCAAACAGTGCAAAAGTCAGTTTCAACGCATGCACTAGCGTCAAGGGTATTATATTCAGAATATTCATGTATCGGTAAAATAGTCTATCAATAAAGTAACATCATGTCTAACACGTCCTCAATATCCAAAAGAATTCTAGTCGAAATAGTCACCAATAATTTGTCCGATAAACACCATATATAAAATATGAATCTCTAATCCTCAATCATCAATCAGTCAGCCTCAAGATCAATATACTTATATTTTAGAATTTATCACAGTTATATCAGTTACAAGGTCAAGTCCGGTCACAGTATATCAATACTAGGCCTAAGCCAACAATGGCGATCTACCAACACATGAAAATGATATTGATACAAGTTCCTATCAACTATGTAATTAAAGTGAACAATCGTGGATGTCTCATGAAGTAGTATAAGAAATCAAACTGGTAAAACATAAAAGAAAGTCATATGAAATGATAAGTGTAACATGTAAAGCATACCGATAATGGTAAATACACAAGAACGAACACTCACATGAAATGACGCGATTTCGGAACCGAATCGCCGTCTGGTCTTCACTGCACGAACTGGTACTGATTTACGGCTCATCCATGAATCGGTCTTCGAATCACTATTGAATCGGGTCCACAACGGCACGAATCCGAATCGGGTCTGGGTGTCCTGTAACTGGTCCGGAGCTCACCGAATGGGTCCGAAACACTGAAGCACGCAACCGAACACACAAATAAATATAAATACACGCTAAACGCCCACACGTGCATACGGACACATACGTGTATACCCACACACGTACATATACAAACATACACAACACTATACGTATATATAAACATGTCTATATACACATACATACACATACATCATCTACTCACCATGCTCACGCATCACACACAAAATCATGCATACATTCAAGTCTATGCACACATAATAATACTTACAAATAATTACAATACTACCCATGTAAACATACATACATATAAAAGTATATACATGCATGCAAACATTAATGGACAATACCCATCCATGCATACACATCATGCATACACATGCATGCATAATACCACTCACGCACACACCAACACACATTTATATCAACTTCCCAATTATTACAAGATTGCCCTTATACATGAAAATAACACTAACCTCGGGGCGACTTGCGGCGCACCGATGGAGGCTCCGACGGAGGCGTCCGGGGCCGCGGAGGGTGTCATGGGGTAGAGCATCTCGCCATGAAGGGCGTGGGTACGTTCGTGCTCGCCAATGGTGATCCACGGTGATCCACGGAGAGCCAGAAAATAGCTCGAAGTAAGATATTTCCCGCACACAATCAAGCACAAATGAATTAATACACATCCATGCATGGATATAAATTCCTATATGAAAAATGAACAGGGAAGGGGGAGGGAGCTCACGGCCAATGGGAAGCTTGGACTGCCATGATTGTTGAAGAAGAGCTCTCGTGTGTGGGGTCAGGGGGGAGCAGCTCCCTGAGTGCTTACGCTGTTGTGCCATGGAGTTCATGGCGTCGGGCTGTGCTCGGCCAAGGAGGTAGCCCGGGCTGCTGGGCTGCTTGGATGTGTGCGGTGGAGAGGATGCGCCAGAGCTGCTGTCGTGATGTTGCCGGTCTGCAAGATGGAGGGCAGCCTGGGCTGTGCTCGGTCTGCCATTGGTAGGAGGCGCCATGGATGGATGGATCTGCAGGGGCTGTTCTGTGCTACTGTTGGTGGATGCGCAAGGGGGTTGGATGGAGGGTGATCCGCCATGCTGCTGGTGGAGTGCTGTGCACGCCAAGGGCCTGCTGTTGCGCGCACGGCTCACGTCGGAGGGGATTCGGTTGCTGTGGCCGCCAGGCTGCTGGGATGCTTGGATGAAGGGGAGCTTGAGGATGCGGCTGTAGAAGTGGGATAAGGAGAGAAAATCATGGGATTAGGATTTGTTAGTTAAGATTAGATTAGGATTTGAGATTTGATTTAGTTATGATTTGGATTGGAGAGGATTGAATGGGTTGGAGTTAACGGCTAGCGGGTTTGGGTATGGATCTATTATGTAATAGGTTGATGGGTTTGGGTATAGAAGATAATGGGTATAGATTCTCAATGGATAATGGGTTTGAGCTTGGATAGGATCAAAAGAATACAAATAATAGTAATCCTAATATTAACAAGATCAATAGTTAACCATATTATTAGTAACATCAATATAAATAACTTTACAAAATAATCATAATAATGAATAGTAATATTAAACACTAATGATAATAACTAAATAATACTAATAATAATTAGAATAACTATAGCAATAGTAATAAAGATAATTAACAACATCACTAATAATACTAATATTAAAATAAATAAAATAATGGTAGCACTAATAATAATAAATAAAAATATTAGGAACACTATTAATAATTAATAAACACTAACAATATTAATAATAATAATACTAATGGTAGTAAGTAATTAAAAATACTGATAAAAAATAATGGCAATAGTATATAAAGCCAAAGTGTCATTTACTATCTAAAAAATAAATTTCCATAGTTAATAATAATAACAATCACAAGAAAGAAAATAATAAATTAAGTTGATTAAAAATCATAATAAAATAATTAGCAAATCAAAATAAATACTTAGAAAAATATAAAAAATAAAAATACAGTATTACTAATTAGGGATCTTACATGAATAACGCATTTTTGCATGATTTTCTTACTGAGACGGTCTACATGGAACAACTTTCGGGGTTCATTAATCCCGCTCGTCCCAATCATGTATGCAAGCTTCACCGCAATATCTACGGCCTCAAACAGGCTCCACGGGCCTAGTTTTCTTGCCTCAGGAGTTATCTAGTCACAATGGGCTTTGTGGGCTCCAAGTCCGACACGTCTCTCTTCCTCCGACGGGTCGGGACAGATCTTCTTCTGGTTCTTATCTATGTGGATGACATCATCACAGGCAATGACTCACGAGCTGTCACTCGTCTTATTCAAGAATTAGGACGAGTTCTCATTAAAAGACCTCGGCCCACTGCACTATTTCCTGAGCGTGAAATGTCACCGTACACCTCAGGTCTTTTTCTCTCTCAACAGAAGTACATCCATGATTTGCTTCTCCGACTCACGATGGATGGTGTCAAGCCTGTCAGCTCGCCTATGGCTAATTCCTGTAAGCTCTCCAAGATTATTGGCAAGCCTCTCTTTGACCCCTTTGTCTATTGAAGTACTGTTGGGGCTCTACAATACCTAAGTTTTACCAGATCCGATATTGCTTTCTCAGTGAACAAGGTCGCTCAATTCATGCATGCTCCAACCGATGAGCATTGGAGCGCTGTAAAATGGATTCTCCGTTACCTCAAATCTACCATTCAACATGACTTTTTCTCTCTCATCATTCTTTCGTACAGCTTACTGCTTACACCGATGAAGATTGGGCAGGGCTGATCGATGATCGAAAATCCACCAGTAGTTATTGTGTCTTTCTTGGTACAAATCTCATTTCTTAGAGCTCGAAGAAGCAGTGCACTGTGACACGATCTAGCATTGAGGCAGAGTATAGGGGCGTGGTCAATACTGCAGCAGAGGTCGTTTAGTTGCAGTCATTACTTCATGAGCTTGGAGTTCCGCAATCTTCCCTGATAGTTCTCTGTGACAACCTAGGTGCAACATACTCGATCAATCTTATTCGTCACTCATGCTCTAAACATGTTGAGATCGACAATCATTTTGTGCGGGCCTGTGTCGCCAATGGAGTCCTGAAAGTTTAGTTTTTCAGCACTAAAAACCAACTAGCAGATATTCTTACTAAGCCTTTGAGCTCAGTGGCGTAGCCAGGATTTCAAAGTTGGGGGGCATAAATAACATGCAATAATATCAAAATTGTAAGGATATTTAATACTAAATAATAATGATTTTCTTTCTAAAATACTAGTAGAAAGGAAGGGGTCTCAAACTTGAAATCTCTCAACCAATATTCTATTACATAAAAGTGATTGTTACAGTATGAAACTGCACATCCAACTCCAAAAGTACATCTTGCAAATCAAACTCCTTACATATTAAAGAAACAAAATCCAATCACCTAAAACAAAAGTGAAATAAACTAACGATAATACCTTACAAACTGCCTCGACGCTTTGACATATTTTGAAACCGTTCCATGATTACATCATTACTAATAGTATCAAATACATCAGATTCGATATATGTTACCAAACAATCATTCGTCCACTGATCTCCCATGCGGTTGCGCAGTTTAGATTTCACAATATTCATAGCAGAAAATACTCTCTCAACATTTGCAGTTGCCACAGGTAAAATCAATGCAAACTTCACAAGTTTATAGACAAAATGATATACCACATCTTTTTTCATCTCTACCATCTTCAGTGCAAGACCTGCAATCCCTTTTAGTTTCAGAAATTCACTTTTTGATCGCATATCATGAATGAATGTATCAAGTTGATCATCAAGAGCCATGATCTCAGTTGTTGAGAAATCATTAGGAGAAAACTCAGCAAGACGAAGTAACTTCTCCTTATTAAATGCAGCAAAAGAATTACTAGGATTTAAGCATGCTACACAAAGAAGTAACTCAGTGTTCGCCTCAGTAAAGCGATTGTTTAGCTCTTGAACCTGCAAATCTATAACTGCATAAAATAAGTCACACCGATAATGATACATGTTGGTAAAGTTCTGAGCATTGCGGCGTGATCTCCCTGTGGGTATAAACATATCATCCATGTTAGGGACCTCGATATCATGTTTGACACAGAATGAAGAAACAAGCTCAAGGAAAGAATCCCATCCATCATCTCTCATTTGTTGAAATCGTTGTTTGGTTATTTTAACAAGATCCATGGCGTTCACAATATCTTGATCTTTTCTTTGAAGCGCCAAAGATAACTCATTGGTGATCCCAACACAATTTTCATCAAATGAATAGAAAATGCAAACTCAAAAGTTCGCATCATTTGTAGAATCATCACAGCTTCTCCTCTCTTTTCAGCGCATGATGTTTTCTCTATACTCTCAAGAGCTACAATCACAGGAGTGTATAAAACAATCAAGTTTAGCATTGCATAATAATGAGAGCTCCAACGCGTATCACCAGCACGTTTAAGCCCCATTTCCTGGTTCAAACCTCTCCCAGTACTGAGTTCACCACTTTCAAGTCCTTTCAGAATCTCATTAGCTTGTGCTTCCCGGAGAATGTCACGACGTTTGGCAGAAGCCCCAACAATATTGCAAATATTTGCAACAACTGTGAACACCACATCAATCTTAGAATTATTTTTAGCAACAGCTACTAATGCCAACTGAAGCTGATGTGCAAAACAATGAACATAAAAGGCAGATTTGTTTTCATTCAAGATAAGAGCTCTGAGTCCATTGAATTGACCCCTCATGTTACTTGCCCCATCATAGCCTTGTCCTCGTAATTTTGAGATGCTTAATCCATGTGTAGCAAACATAGCATCAATTGCTTGCTTCAAGGTTGTGGCACTAGTATCATAAACATGTAAGATTTCCAGAAAACGCTCAATCACATGGCCTTTTTTATCCACATAACGTAATACAACTGCCATCTGCTCCTTTGTTGATACATCTCGGGATTCATCAACCAAAATGGCAAAATATTCATTCTTTATGTCATTTACAATAGCATTTCTGGTCTCTGTTGCAGCCGCACACACAATATCCTTCTGAATATCAGGAGATGTCATCTTCTGATTCTCTGGAGCATTTTGCAAAACAACTTTTTCTATCTCCTCACAGTTCTTTGCAAGAACTTGCAAAAGTTCTAAAAAATTACCTCGGTTTCTAGAATTGCAAGATTCATCATGTCCACGAAAAGCTAATCCTTGCCGCAAAAGATACCGAATAGAATCGATCGAGGCATTCAACCGAGTCCGATATTGAACTCGAGCAAGTTGTGAAGTCTTTAAGATTACACTATCAATGTGTTGATCTTGTCGTAGCAAGTTCTCACACTTCTCCACTGCTAGATTGTGAGAACTGTTAGGGCCTCCAACATGAGCTTTCAATTTCGCTGTTGCATGAGCCCAGTTTCTGAATCCTTCAACAATAAATGCATCTCCACCATATTGCTCATGTTGACCTTTGAAAAGATAGCAACATAAACAAAATGCTGCATCTTTTTTGACACTATACTCTAACCAATTCGGATACATGTCAAACCATTTTGGATTGAATCGACGGTATTTATTGTTAAATAAAGTTTGAGGGTAGTCATCTTTACCCATACAAGGCTGACAAGGACCTTTCTGTAAATATGCTCTTCTTTTCCTATCTTGCTCTTTAGGAGAAATGCCTTTATCATATATTACTTTTCTTAATCCAGGATCCGCTGAAAGTTCTTCTAAATTAGTCTCAATGCGTCTCTGTTTTAACGAAGGTTCAGATTCTTTGTCAATTGTTGAAGTGTTTGGGCACTTGGGCGCAAGTTGATTAAGACTTTCTCCCGTACTTGAACTTTCACTTGGTTTTGATTTTCTTATAAGAAATTTGTCCATTCCTACAAACATATCATATGTGTTCTCAATTTCATGGTTGTTATCTTATAATCCAAACATAAGCATAATGAAAATATGAAATTTGCTATTGATAATCAATTCAATAACTTCAAGAAATAAAAAACACTTCAATTAGAAGCATGGTACTTACTGTAAACTGTGTCTATAAATGGTAGACTCTTCTCCGCCTCCTAAAAGGAGATCCCTCTGCAAATAAAGTATGCAATGCAACATCAGTTTTAAATTCCGTAGACATTATCAAAGAGTAGTCGACTATACTAAAGCTTTGACTTGTTCACTTCTTCAGCAAAATAATATACAACTTGCTCTTTAACCATATTGAAAATTCTATTCAATTAGTTGAAACTGAAAGTATTCAAAAAAAAAAATTAATGTGACAATTAGATGACATAAATTGTTATGGATGCCACCGTGTTTGAGACATTAGAATCTGAAAGTATCTTATACCCACTGCTTGAAAATTAGGGCAAGCCATCTACCTGCATCCTACCAGCAAGTTTTGTTCTTGACATCTTGTGTAATTTAACTAAAGAACCCTTGAAACTCTCCTCTCAGCTTCTTTTTTACCCCTTAAAAGGTACCTAATTTCTCTCCTAAGTTCCTCATATGAGTCCTATCAGAAAAAAAATAGCTTTGGAGTTCCAAAGCTGGAAGCCTGGAAAATGGAAAGAAATTTTTTAAAAAAAATTTGCACTCACAACAGAGATCAATCCAATGCCATCACCTAACCGTATTAACCCAACATCTCTTTGATGATTTTTTTTTTTTAAAACTCGCTTCGACTCTACAGCGCATCAGATCTGAACTCACTCATACCTATCGTGTCAGCTTGAGCTAAACCCCGTAAATTTTGAGTATTTACTACAGCAATTATCAGAATTTCCACATGACAGAAACTCAAAAGTAAGCAAATACTCAGTTTTCTAATAACATAAAAGAACAAATTGAGAGAATGAAAATTTTTACCTTAATTGGAGATTTGGGGATTTAGGGAAGAACTTCGAGTCTTCCACCAATGCAAAAGCCACGAGTGAGATCAGAAACCCTAGCCCTGGAGCCTGGATTTCAATTTTTAAGCGAGAACGAGCGGTGAGACTGGAACCTGGATTTCAATTTTCAAGCGAGAACGAGTGGGGAGAGCAAAAAATAGGAGAGGCTTTTAGGCTTCTCATCTAAGGGAATTTTTTTTTTTTTTTTTTGTGCCGCAGTGCCCTAGTTAATAATAGGGCGGCTTATTTTTTGGCGGGCCCGGGGGGCACGTGCCACCCTGTGCCTCCCCCTGGCTCCGCCCCTGTTTGAGCTCATTAAGGTTTTCTATGCTGAAGAACAAGCTCTCGGTTCTTTCGAATCCACTTCACTTGCGGTGGTGTTAGAGATATCAATGACAACACATGACTCATGTAAAACATGTGATTCATATGAAAGAAACCCCTTATGAAATCAACTAGATACTAAAATATTTTCATGATTATAAACACATGAGACTCATGACCAGATCCTAAAATCTCTCCATGATTATAATGACTCATGAGACTCATGCATAATGTGTTTCTCATTCTCTCTTTCTCAGTCAATGTTTTCCTATTATTTCTCCTAAATCAGTGTAAATATGTGATCAATACGTGTATATATATACAACTAAGAACCATAACTAATGATATCTTGTCTTTGCATAAATAAATGTTTTTCTTCTTCTTCTTTATCTGATTCGAATAGGTTTTTTGGCTCATGAGACTCATGCACCATGTGTTTCTCATTCTCTCTCTCAGTCAATATTTTCTTATTGTTCTCCTAAATCAGCGTAAACATATGACCAATATGTGTATATATATACAATCAAGAATCATAACCAATGATATCTTCTTATCTTTACACAAATAAGTGTTTTTCTTCTTCTTCTTTATCTGATTCGAATATGTTTTTTTACCTGAAAGCTCTTTTAAGATTCATTGACGCTAGAGTGAGATCTACCCAGCGTCGTTCGCTTCCTCACTCCGCGTCAAATCATCATACTATAATTGATTGTAAATAATCTGGAAGGTCCAGTTAGTCTCATAAGTCTTATTTTTAGGACCAAAGAATATTTTGGCCCTGTGACTGAAAATTGCTACTGGTCTAGATTCTGAAGAAAAATACTTGGCCCTGTGCATGGTAGTTTATCTGTAAATTCTCAGTTTTTAGAAAAAAAGAAAGAAATAAAAAAAATCAATTCTAAGTTCTAAGTTAAAAGATAGTTCTAGCTTAACTTGCAACATGAAAATACGTGGAGAGAGAGAGTTTTGTTTACTTCAATTCACAAGTATCACCTCTACGGAAACTATGAAGTGAGGAGCAAGGATGATTGTGCAAGGTACATACTTAAATAATTAATTAGAAATTTAATGATTAATACAATAATGAGATATTATATTATGAGAAATTTTTATACATTACAACTAAATTTTATTCAAATTTAAATGTTATGCAATCATATTCATTTTTTCAGGCGTAAAAGCCCACTAAATATCCGTCATGTTTACGAACTTTAACTGTCATCTTGAAACATTAGAATATAGATATAAAATACTCCATTTATTTGCTCCAATATCTTGTCAATCTTTTTTGATTGTATTGTTCAACTTAGACATCAAAAATATATAAAATGAAATATTAAACATTAAAATACATCAAAATGTAAAATGAAAGGCAAGGCCAGACTCAAATATAATACGCTGGATAGAAGCTTTCGATGTTGTGTCATGAAAATGTGACTCCAAATCACATCATTTGAATTTAAAGGGTAAAGTTAAAATGTGTGTGGCATCATTTCTGTTCTTGTGAAGGTTAGTTTTTTCCCCCTTCTTTTGAATTGGGCTTTGGCCTATCTAGTATCTATTACCATGTATGTCCATGCATTAAGAATTCTATACATAAAGATAATGCATACAGATACATTGTCAATATTGCACCAATGAATACTACTCCTCTGCCAATGAAAAAGCTGCTGAAATAATCTGAGCCTGAACAAATTAAAGCAGAAGAACCTGGAAACTGTTGGATTTCTGTTTAACAGGAATCAATCTGACAACTATTCAAGATCACTGAAATATCAACAATCTAATTGGCCAGGTCGGCAAATATCAGGTGGGAGGTTTTCCGTTCAATAGAACGTTCCTTAATTTAAGAACCACCTTTCAATTTCCTTCCTTGGTTAAACACCAACTAGACTGAATCTAAATCAGTCTCGATATACTGAATATCAGTATATCCCCTGTATAAAGAAATTAATTCACTTATACAGTACTTGGAGTGAGGTACGCTTAGAGCGAATCTCCTTAAGACAATTACGTCCCCAGCACTAGTGCTAACGGGTTACTGGACGCTGGTCTCCCAAGATACAACACTCCTTCACGGTATTTGGATAGCACTATCAAATCACCGTACGGTCGAACCGTAGTCAACTAGAACCCTGTAGAGGACGAAGGAAGGTTGAAGAATATTCTTCTTCAGAAGTCTCAGATTCAGACAACAATTCTATAAAAGAATCTGTTGAATTTTCTGAGCCTTCTTTCAGAACGAATTTTGCAGAATCTTCTTTGGAAGTCACTTCGGAAACTGACTTTCCCACTTCTCGCTGGAAGTTGCTTCAGAACTCCACTTCCAGTTCAGAACGCAGAAACTCACTTCGCAGTTCAGAACGTATAGAGAGAGAAGAGATTTTTCTGATTGTGTTGTTGTTTTTCAATTGAGAGATCGGAGCGCTATTTATAGCGCTCCAGGAGGGGCCAACGGGTCTGAACCCAACGAAAGGTTGCAACGGTTCGAGACCGAACCGTTGCAATGGTTTGACCCAACAGTCACAACTGTTGGCAGTCCAACAGTCGCGGAGCGGGTCCGTTGGCGGGCGGTTTGAATCCGGAGCGGAGCGGGTCTGGTTCGGGTATGCTTGCAACCTATACCCGTGAGACCCGATTCAAAAAGAACCAGGCCGGGTAGGGAACCCGAACTCAGACTCAGACCCGGACCCGGGTCTGAGCCCGGCACCGGCACCGCCAGCGGCGGCGCGCGCGCGCGCATGTGTGGGCATAGTTCCCTCCCAATCGCGCGCGAAAACTCCAAGTACCCAAAGGGCACGCCCTTTGTTCTCAATTTTCTCTATTTAAACACAATGAACTTTCATCCCATGGCCAATGTGGGACTAAATGCTTTTAGCTACCTTTAGTCCCATTTTGGCCTTGAATTAGGCAATCTTTAGACTTGAATATCTCATTCATTCGAAGTCGGAATTGAACATGTGAATATACCACGTTCATCCCAATGGAAGGAGAACACACTCCAACCATCATCCAATTGATTCGATCAACGGATCTCGCCATAATTCAACTCAAAGATTCACATTAATATTCTTCATATTCTAACAATCCCCCACAATGAATGGAGATTTAAGGAAATGACACACAAAGAGACTGACTCTATTGTGAAAGGTACTTTAGAAAAGAAACTGCATCAGAATAGGTGAACTAGGTCTTGAACCTTCCATAACGAAAGCTTTATCGGACTTACTGGCTAATCAGTGAACTAGGTCTTGAACTGTTAGCCGTTAGTGTAAGCCAAGTCAACAAGCTTCACACAGTGACCTTCCAAATCAACTTTGGTTCTCAGTTGTGTCCGTTTTGGCCCTGGACATTCTTAGTTTCAGAGAGTATCTTTAGGGAATAACAGCCTCCATAGAAATTCCCAAAGAGCCGACCCAACTCTATACTCACATAGGTGATCGTCCTATTAAGAGTTGTCTACTCTACTCCACTTGTTTAGTAACAAGATATAGACATCATTAAAAGCGTTAAGCTTATCCTTAATCCACTTGTAGAAAAGCACTTATGTGCACCTTAGGAATGGATTGGAGTCAAGTTCCCAAGTGCTTACTTGCTGAGTCAATCATAACTAGTTTTTCCTCTTGAACTTAGTCCGTGGGGTCTCCAGTTCCTAAGTGAGGTTTCCATTAAGCTGACTCGGTAAGGTTAGGCTTTTAGATCTATTCCCCTCGATGCGCAGTTTATACGCTCTCCACTTAAACCTTTAGTAAGCGGATCCGCTAAATTATCCTTTGACGATACAAAGTCAATAGAGATAATTCCATTTGAGAGCAACTGCTTCACGGTATTATGTCTACGACGAATATGTCTAGACTTACCGTTGTAAATAACATTTTGTGCCCTAGATATAGCTGCTTGATTATCGCAGTGATACATATAGCGGGCACTGGCTTTTGCCATAATGGTATATCTTCCAAGAATTATCGAAGCCACTCTGATTCTTCTCCGGCCTTATGTAAGGCTATGAATTCCGATTCCATAGTGGAACGGGCAATACATGTTTGCTTTGAAGATTTCCAAGATACCGCTGCTCCTCCTAGAGTAAATACGTATCCGCTAGTTGATTTTGATTCCTCAGAATCTGCAATCCAATTAGCATCACTGTATCCTTCAAGTACAAGTGGATACTGTCCATATCTCAAGGCATATTCCTTGGTATGTGATACGTAACCCAATACTCGTAGTAGAGCGGTCCAATGTTGATCACTAGGATTACTAGTGTATCTGCTTAACTTGCTTACAGCGTAAGCAATATCGGGTCTAGTGCAATTCATTAAATACATTAGACTTCCGATAATCTGAGAATACTCCAACTGGCGTATTCCAGTTCCTGTATTCTTATGAAGGTGGACGTGTGGGAGAAAAGGATTTGTATTCTCTTTTATCCTATGATCCTTGAATCTTTTTATCATCTTATCCACGTAGTGAGATTGAGATAGACTGATTCCATCTGGTGTTCTGGTGATTTTAATTCCTAAAATTATGTCAGCAACCCCCAGATCCTTCATGTCAAAACTGTTGGATAACATTCTTTTAGTGGACTTAATGATTTCAATATTAGTCCCAAGTATCAACATGTCGTCTACATAAAGATAAACAATGACACATGCATTTCCAACTGTTTTCGTGTAAACACACTTATCGCATTCATTGATAGTGAATCCATCTTTGATCATGACACTATCAAATTTCTCATGCCATTGTTTTGGAGCCTGCTTTAGACCGTATAAAGATTTTACCAATTTACACACCTTGTGTTCTTGGCCCTTGACTATAAATCCTTCAGGTTACTCCATATATATCTCTTCATTAAGAATGCAGTCTTGACATCCATTTGATGAATATCTAAGTTATGCAATACTGCAATTGCAATCAACATCCGAATGGACGTTATTCTTATTACTGGTGAATAAGTATCGAAGTAGTCAAGTCCTTCCTTTTGTCGATAACCCTTGGCTACTAATCTAGCCTTGTACTTATCGATAGATCCATCGGGTTTTAATTTTCTTTTGAAAATTCACTTACACCCAATTGGTTTACTGCCAGGAGGCAAGTTTACCAATTCCCAAGTATGATTACTTAGTATGGATTCTATTTCGCTATTTATAGCTTCTTTCCACATTTGTGCTTCTGGGGTTGACATAGCCTCTTTAAATGTTTGAGGCTCGCTTTCAATAGCGTATGCTATGAAATCTGGACCAAAAGATTTTGAGATTCTAGATCTCTGACTTCTTCTTGGTTCAATTTCCGCATTAACAATCGGTTTCTCGGGGCTTTCGTCCCTGAACGCCATCTCGTGTGTTCTTTTCCCAGAAGTCTTATCTGCTTCCCATTTGTATGGAAAGACGTCTTCAAAGAACACAGCATCTCTTGATTCGATAATCATGTTTACATGAATATCTGGTATTTCTGATTTATGAATCAGAAATCTGTAGGCACTACTATTCAAGGCATAGCCTATGAATATGCAGTCCATAGTTTTTGCTCCCAACTTAGTCTTTTTAGGTAATGGTGCCAGCACCTTTGCAAGGCACCCCCACATTTTGAGGTAATGGTAGGAAGGTATCCTTCCATGCCATAACTCAAATGGTATAAGACCAAGTTTCTTGTGGGGTACTTTGTTTAGAATATAATTTGCAGTTAACAGAGCTTCCCCCCACAAGTTCTGCGGAGCTCCAGAACTTAGGAGCATGGAATTTACCATCTCCTTCAAAGTTCTGTTCTTCCGTTCAGCAATTCCATTTTACTGAGGAGTATATGGTGCTGTTGTTTGATGGATTATACCAAAATTAGCACATAACTCACTAAAATCATTTGATTCATATTCTCCGCCTCTATCGGATTTTAGAATCTTGATTTTCTTGTTGAGTTAATTCTCAACTTCGGCTTTATATGTTATAAACATATTTATTGCCTTATCCTTACTGTTTAAAGATACACATAACAGTATCTTGAACAGTCATCAATAAAAGTAATAAAATATTTTTTACCGCCTCTAGTTGGCATAAACTTCAAGTCACACAGATCGCTATGAATTAACCCTAAAGGTTCTGTATTTCGATCAATTGAGTGAAATGAATTTTTCGCCAACTTGACCTCAACACAAATCTCACACTTGTGAATTTCTTCCAAGTTGAGTTTAGGATATATCCTAAATTAGACAAGTTTTTTAATGACTTGTAATTTACATGCCCAAATCTAGCATTCCACAATATAGGAGACTCAAGCAAATAAACAAAAATTTTCCTTTATTTATAAGCTTCGGGTACAAATACACAGACTTTTTATCTACCACTGCAACATTGGCTTTAAAAAGTCCATCAACAAGATAACCCTTTCCCACATACATCCCTCCCTTAGTAAGTACAAATTTATCTGATTCAAAAACCATTCTAAATCCTTTCTTACTAAGTATTGATCCAGAGATCAAATTCTTGCGGATATCTGGAACATGTAGCACATTGTTCAGAGTAAGCTCTTTTCCAGATGTCCACTTCAGGATGACCTTGCCTTTTTCTTCAACCTTTGAGACAGCTGAGTTTCCCATGAATAGTTGCTCATCTTGCTCTAGTATTTGATATTCAGAGAATAATAATTTCTCAGAGCAGATGTGCCGAGTAGCCCCAGTGTCTACCCACCAATCCTTATTGTTGGATGTCAGATTCACTTCTGACACCACAGCTGAAAGGCTTGGCGACTCATGGTCGGTCAAGTTTGCCTGTGGATGGCTCTTCTTGTTCTTTTTGAGACGGCTGCGACATTCATTCGCCTTATGCCCCTCTTTGTTGCAGATGTAGCAATTTCATTTGAAGCGCATGTTCTTGCCTTCTTGGACCTTGCTTTTGTACCCCTGGGAAGTCTTCTTCCTCTTTAAGCCTTTAGAAGTAGACATTTTCCCCTTTGAGTCTTCGATCACATTGGCTTTTGCTTCGTAGGAGTTCTTACTGCTCCTTTTCTCGGACTTTCTGTTGTCCTCCTCGATTCGAAGCCTCACAATGAGATCTTCCAACTTTAACTCCTTTCGCTTGTGCTTCAGGTAGTTCTTGAAATCTCTCCACGCAGGTGGGAGTTTCTCCACGATAGTAGCAACCTGAAAGGTTTCAGGTAGAATCATACCTTCGGCTTCTATCTCGTGCAAGATAAGTTGGAACTCTTGCACCTGACTGATTACAGTCTTGCTGTCCACCATTTTGTACTCCAGAAATCGTCCTACGACGAACTTCTTGGTACCAGCATCTTCAGTCTTGTACTTCTTGTCAAGACTGGCCCATAACTTCTTTGCCGTTGTGATAGGACTGTAGACATTGTAAAGAGAGTCATCCAGTCTATTTAAATATAATTTCGGCAAAGGAAGTCACATTGAGTCCATGCATCAGTTGCGGGCTCTGGTGGATCTTCTTGCAGAAATCTGGCCAGATGAAGAGTGGTCAAGTAGAAGAGCATCTTCTGTTGCCACCTCTTGAATTCTGTGCCGTCAAATTTTTCTGGCTTCTCCGGCTTCGGGTTAGGAAGCGGAGTTGGCATCAAAGCTTGTAGCTGCATGTTTGGTGCCTTGCTAGAGCTATCTTGATTAGTCTCAGACATTTTCTGCAAGTTCAAGCAGAATAGAAGTAAGAAACTTCAATACTTAATTGTCTTAAGATTGTTGGATTTCTGTTTAACAGGAATCAATCTGACAACTATTGAAGATCACTGAAATATCAACAATCTAATTGGCCAGGTCGGCAAATATCAGGTGGGAGGTTTTCCGTTCAATAGAACGTTTCTTAATTTAAGAACCACCTTTCAATTTTCTTCCTTGGTTAAACACCAACTAGACTGAATCTAAATCAGTCTTGATATATTGAATATCAGTATATCCCCTGTATAAAGAAATTAATTCACTTATACAGTACTTGGAGTGAGGTACGCTTAGAGCGAATCTCCTTAAGACAATTACGTCCCCCGCACTGGTGCTAACGGGTTATTGGACGCTGGTCTCCCAAGATACAACACTCCTTCACGGTATTTGGATAGCACTACCAAATCACCGTACGGTCGAACCGTAGTCAACTAGTACCATCACAGGATCGTTGAAGCAGCGGGACACAGACAAATTTCAGATGAATATTTACCTTTACTTTGGAGGAGCACCCACTGTAGAGGACGAAGGAAGGTTGAAGAATATTCTTCTTCAGAAGTCTCAGATTCAGACAACAATTCTATAAAAGAATCCGTTGAATTTTCTGAGCCCTCTTTCAGAATGAATTTTGCAGAATCTTCTTTGGAAGTCGCTTCGGAAACTGACTTTCCCACTTCTCGCTGGAAGTTGCTTCAGAACTCCACTTCCAGTTCAGAATGTAGAAACTCGCTTCGCAGTTCAGAACGTATAAAGAGAGAAGAGATTTTTCTAATTGTGTTGTTGTTGTTTTTCAATTGAGAGATCGGAGCGCTATTTATAGCGCTCCAGGAGGGGCCAACGGGTCTGAACCCAACGAAAGGTTGCAACGGTTCGAGACCGAACCGTTGCAATGGTTCGACCCAACAGTCACAACTGTTGGCAGTCCAACAGTCGCGGAGCGGGTCCGTTGGCGGGCGGTTTTGAATCCGGAGCGAAGCGGGTCTGGTTCGAGTATGCTTGCAACCCATACCCGTGAGACCTGATTCAAAAAGAACCAAGCCGGGTAGGGAACCCGAACTCAGACCCAGACCCGGACCCGGGCCCGAGCCCGGCACCGGCACCGCCAGCGGCGGCGCACGCGCGCATGTGTGGGCATAGTTCCCTCCCAATCGCGCGCGAAAACTCCAAGTACCCAAAGGGCACGCCCTTTGTTCTCAATTTTCTCTATTTAAACACAATGAACTTCCATCCCATGGCCAATGTGGGACTAAATGCTTTTAGCTACCTTTAGTCCCATTTTGGCCTTGAATTAGGCAATCTTTAGACTTGAATATCTCATTCATTCGAAGTCGGAATTGAACATGTGAATATACCACGTTCATTCCCAATGGAAGGAGAACACACTCCAACCATCATCCAATTGATTCGATCAACGAATCTCGCCATAATTCAACTCAAAGATTCACATTAATATTCTTCATATTCCAACAGAAAAACACATCAAAAGCATGAAATCACAACTAGAAAAGCTAAGAAGTTTAAGCAGCAGCAGGAGGACTGTGAGGAGAGAGAAGAGATGAAAGTTTGATGAAGCTTGTGGAATCCAACTTGAATTCAGACTTCGTTTCTGAAAAGGTGTTGGATCTAATTGGAGTTTCCTAACAGAAGAATTGCTATTCCTTTTAGGATTTAGAATTTTTTTAGGATTTGGATTCCTTTTAGGATTTGGATACTTTTTCTGAGTTGGGGTCAAATCCAATTGGGGTTTTCTAAATTCTTAGGACTCTGTGGCTATAAATAAGGGATAGAGCCCTCATGTATTGTATCCCTGAAAATCCCACTGAAAATCTCCCTTGAAAATTCCTTTAAGAAGGAATAAGATGTAATTGATTGTTAAATCAATACAATATCTCTCTCCCTTACCCCGAGGACGTAGGCAAATTGTCGAACCTCGTTAAATACTGTGTTGATTGCTTTTCTCTATTGTTTCTCTGTTCTTGTCGTGTTGGGTACATCTCCGGCTGCATCTGTCTACTGTTTGGCGGATTCCTCAGAGACATTGTTACCTTAGCGCGCGCAACAAGTGGTATCAGAGCATCCCTAGTTCGTCGTGGGATCGTGTGTTGATTCCAAGGGCATTAGTTGCTTTCTGGCGGAGATCGTGTGTCGATCTCGGAGCAGCGTTGGGACTGTTTGTGGGATCGTGTGTCGATCTCAAAACAGCGTGTGGATTGCTCGAGGAATCAATTCAGAGGAGTAGATCGTTTCGGAAACTCTTCGAGGGTTTTGCGTGAAAGTAAAGATCCTATCTTTATCTAGTTGTTTTATCTAACTCCGTTTGCTTTTCCACATTGTTTGAGGAATTAATTAAGAAGATGGCTGGAAAAGTACATCTACGGTGAAATCCATGAATCTACATCCGTTGAAAATTGATGTGGTGAAGTTCGACGGCAAGAACAACTTCGGTATGTGAAGATGTGAGGTGATGGATACGCTGACGGCATCAAACCTCGAAGACACTCTACGGTTGGAGAAGAAGCGTACATAACAACTGAAGAAGATTGGGACAAGATGAGCCGTACGGCGTGTGGCTTGATAAGGTCTTATTTGATACAAGACATCAAGTATCATGTGTTGCATGAAACATCTGCGAGCAAACTGTGGGAGATCCTGGAGAAAAAGTATCTAACGAAAAGTGTCGAATCACGGTTATAGTTGAAGAATAAGCTTTAACGTTTTCAGATGCAGAGAGGATGTTCCATTGACGAACACATGAATCGCTACACAAAGCTTCTTACAGATCTAGTTAATATGGATGTGGAGATCGATGAAGAGAATAAGGCGGTAATCCTATTGAATTCTCTTCCTAGGAAAGAGTATGAGACTTTACTCTTACATTGATCAATGGAAGAAAATCCCTTAACTACAGTGAGGTGTCTGCTGATCTTGTGAGTTATGAAGTAAGGAGACAGGACAGACTGTCTTCTTCGGGAAGCACAACTGCAGAGACATTGGCGGCAAGAGGCAGAAGTTCCAATAGGAAGGGAAGAGATGATCAGGGAAGATCAAAGTCCAGATCAGACTTCAGAGATCTGAAGAGGAATCAGTGCGTCTTATACAAGGAGTTAGGGCACTGGGAGGTTGACTGTCCGAAGGCCAAAGGTAAGATGAAGGAGCTGATGACCGAGGCAAATCTCGCACATGCGGATGGATCAGATTCAGACTCATCGGCATTCTCTCTCTCTGTTACTACTCCTACTGTGAATTACTCAGATATGCTGAGTGAATCTTAGATACCGGAGCTACCTATCATGTGTGCCCGAACAGGGCCTGATTTTCTAGCTTTGAGAAGCTAGATGGATGCTTCACAGTTATGGGTGATGATCATCCGTGTAATGTGGAAGGAATAAGTACAGTCCGTATCAAGATGTTTGATGGGATAGTACGAGAATTGAAGGAGGTGAGGTATATACCTCAACTCAAAATGAATCTTATCTCTGTTGGCACTTTGAAAGTGTTGGGCCATACGGTATCTATATGATATGGTGTTCTCAAGATGACCAAAGGTTCAATGGTGGTGATGAAGGGCGTCCGCCGAAACAATCTCTACTACTTGAAGGGTAGTACGGTTACAGGTCAGGTGGAGACTTCTATTTCTTCAGATAATATTTGCACGCAAGTCTGGTAGATGAAGGTCGAACATGAAGGTGAAAAGTCTTTGCAAGCTCCTGCAAAGAAGGGATTATTGAAAGGTGCTGTTACCTGTAACTTGGTGGGTGAACACATCGTTCTGGATAAGAAGAAGGTGAAATTCAGCATCAGTACTCACCGCTCAGAAGGTCTTCTTGATAGTGTTCACGTAAGCGTTTGGGGACCTGCTAAGACTGCATTGCTTGGAGGTCACATGTACTTTGTCTCTTTTATTGATAATTTATCTAGGCATTGTTGGATATGTCCTTGAGACAAAGGTGTGAAGCCCTAGATATGTTGGTGAAATGGAAAGGAATAATGGAGAAGCAGACAGGTAGGAAGATTATGGAGCTACAGATTGGTAATGTTGAAAGATATATGAACCAATTCCTACGATTTGGCCAGAACACTGGTATTGGTACTCACTTCACAGAAGGTATACATGAGTTGGCTAAGAAAGTAAACCGTTCCTTGCTGGGGAAGATTCGGTGGTTGTTGTCTAATGCACGATTCGACAAATCGTTTTGGGCTGAGGCGATTGTGTATGCTAACCATCTCATAAATAGATCGACTGCGATAGGAGATAAAACTCCATTGAAAATTTGGTCTGGGAAAGCTATTCACGGTCATGATTTGTGATTGAAGCTAAACCTGCACAAAAAATACGAGATTAAAGAACTTAAAACAAATATGTGCAAGTGCTCAATTCTTCCGCTATAGCAAGTGGCTATGCGGGTCGTGATCCACAAGGAGGGTTTGCGATGGAAGCTTTTTACGGTTCTATTGAAATCGTTATCAAAACCAAACGAGAGTTCTTCTCTGTTTTTAAAGTTAAGAAAAAGAAAAGAAAGTTATAGTTAAAGTTAGAAGAAAGTGAAAGATTGAAGAAGGTGGAAAATCAGAAAACAAGAAAAGCGACTATGTACAATGAAGTGGAGAAGAAAGAGTTGGAGGAGGTGGTGTTGATCTATACTAAAGAAAGAAAAGAAAAGAAAGAAAGAGATACTTACCGAGGTTGAGTGATGACTTACCTGAAACCGTTGCATGTTCTACCTTTGCTTCGGAGGCGTTCAACGCATAGATCATAAGCTCGAGCTCAGTCCCCGTGCACATTATATCGTCACGCCTAGCGAGAACGAAGTGATGCGGATCTTGGAAGAGGAGAACGTCTTCATGAACTATCGCTGGCTCTCACGTAGCTTAGTTTTACTTGCTTTGGAATTCACTTGTACACTCAACACATACAACCAAGGTAAAGTAGAAGAGGAGGAAAGTAAAACAAATGTAAAGTAAAGCAGAAATAGAAAACAAACAAAGCACTTACCTTTATTACTTGCTGAGACAATGAAAGAAAGGAGTAGGGTACATCGTCGGTGTCACTCTCAACATCAGCCCCTCTCTCTTACTTACATGAATCTTCTTCTACCCTAAGTACATACAATTACATACATAAAAAGAAAGACTAAAAACCTAAACTAAGGAATGAAAACTAAGCTAAATCCTAATCTGCATTGACGTCCATTTTCAGTGCACAATATGGCCTTTTATAGGCAGAAAACCCTAACAACCAGAATCCCGGGGAGGTCGGGGGAGTTCACGCTCCCCGTAACTCCCCAGGATTGCCGCAAAAAACGCGGCTTTTGCCGCGTTTTTGCGGCAAGGGTGTGGCCAGATGGCCACACCCTGTTGGTGGGTCATCCCGGGATCTTCTTCTGGCTTTATCCTTTGTTGGTTTCTTCGTTTGAGCTCCGGATTCTGACGAAATGGCCTTGGATTCTTGGCTTTAACCGATCGATTCTGAGAGGATTCTTCTCAACCGGTTTCAACCTCTTGATTTTGCCCTGATTTTATGTGTGCGAATTAACTCTGATTTAATTCAGAATTCTGGTGGGCTTTTGGGCTCATTTCTCTTCATCTCCTTAAGGATTGGGCCTGCAAATAAATTAGACAAATAATTAGGACAATGCAGGCTTTTATTCTAAAATAAGTATGGAAATGTGACATTAAATATGCAACATTAGTGACCAATCACACCCCCATACCTATCTTTTGCTCGTCCTCGAGCAAAACAACTAAACTATACTAAGGATTATTGGACCACTTTCGCAGGTCACGCGATTGCACTGAGCATGTGCAACAAGCCGTTAAACCTCTAGGTTCCTCCTAGAGGACGAGTTTTGTCTCGTGAGGGTTTTCAGCGGATTGCACCCACAAAATCCATAAAGAAAGGAAAATAAAGAGTTAGTATTTTCGAAAGGCATTTTGAAAGAGAAAAATATTTGAAATAAGATTGTAAGATCTAAGCAATCTATAAGTTATAGGAAACCCGAATCTTTCATTCCTAAACTTAGTCTCTATTAAAAATTTGTTATCAATCAAAGTAAGGAGTCAAATTGTACTTCTCATCTAGTCTATTACTTTACCCTAAGTCATATGCACCTTGTGACTGTGAAAATTTTGACTAAGGATTCATTAACTCTAACTCTTATGCCTTATTTATTTATGTATATACTTTTTTTTTGTGGTATTATTCCTTAGTTCTATTAGGCTTTCTAATCTGCCCATGTAACGAGCCTCTAATCGATGACTCCCAAACCAAACGGTCTTAGGGCACCAGGTGAGAAGACACCCCTAGGACTTAAGGACTCGAGCAAACAAGACCACAAAACTAAGGACTTTATTATATGAATCCCTTTTAGGCGTGAATACTTATGCTTTATTAGGCACAAATACCCAGCTTAATCAGAGGATCTAATCATCTTTCGCATAAATACTAAGGCTTGCTTAGGCCAAAGCACCTAGCTAATCAATAATTAGATTTATTCATTTTTTTTTTCAAACTTATCTAATTGTCTTTCGCATAAATACTAAGGCTTGCTTAGGCCAAAGCACCTAGCTAATCAATAATTAGACTTATTTTTTTTTATATATATATTTTTATAAGGCATAAGAATCATTGTTTTTGAACCCTAAGTGTGTAAGTGTATGAAGTATGCATATTTCATCAAGGTAAAGATCAAGACTAAATTACTTTGACAAATTATCTTCCTAACCCTAAAAATCAAACAAATAATCTTATTTTGACCAAGTATAAGAAATCCTAATTTGGATTTTCCTATTCCTTAAAATTAACTTAATTTCTTACAAAAATAAGTCAAAATATTGTTTCTATTTTTCAAAAAGTTTTTTAAAAGTAAAGAAAAATGTCAAATTTTTTTTTTATTTTATTTTTTTAAAGAAAAGAAAAGTTTATGTTAGACCCTCCCCCACACCTATCTCATGCATTGTCCTCAATGTATGAATTAATGCATAGATGCATGAAAAAGACGGCAGGGAAGAAAAAGGTTACCTTAAGGTGGTGGTTCCGGTGGTGGTCTGATTGGTCCACGAAACATGGCCCAATCAACTTTTCTTGGGTCTCGAAGGAACCCACCAGCACTATCTTTAATATGACCCACTAAAAAGATAAATCCATTAAGAATTTTTATTAAAAATTTAACCCATCTAATTTCCAAATTCCATAATTGATTTCGGAGTCAAATTTGTCAACCACCTCGTCCCAGAATGGAGTGTGAAATGATAGAACAGTTGACTTGGACTCAGGGAGGATAGGAACTAATACAGACTCAGGAAGGTGACTTAAGTCAAGTAAAGGTTCAAGAGTCGAAATAGGTTCAGAAATTGGGTCCAAGTCAAGAAATTGAAACTCCAGTCCACATGTATTTTTCAACAATGGGATGTGACCTAATATGGGTGATTCCAGTTCAGGAATGATAGGTGGGGGAATCAAAACTGACTCTAGAATATTATTCAAGTTTGGTAATAAAACAGGAGTCAATATTGATTCAAAAAGTTGAACTGGATCACATATGTGAGAATCTAGGTCACATATCTCATTGAGTTCAATATCAAAAATTGGAGAACTTGCCAATTTATCCATGGATTTTCAAAATTGTAAAGTTGGTCAAGTTCAACATGATCCTCAAAGATGGGTGATTCAATTTCTTTATGAAGTGGTACAGGATCCAATGTTGACTCCGGGAAAAGATCGAAGTCAGGTGAAGGTACCGGAGTCATAATCGAATCAGGAAATGGAATTGAATCACTAAGTTGGGGTTCAGGATCATAATCATTTTCAAGTTCTATTTCAGGGAAAGGAAAACTAGCCAAACTATCAATATCATGTGGAGTTTGGGTAAGTTCACATGGTTGTTCTGAAATAGAATCTTGATTTCCAAAACAACATGACTCTTTGGCTCTAACAGAATGGTAAGTGACATCAGGACGGTGGGAACGTAGAGATTCGACCATCATATCTATGTCACGATTTCTAGCATTTTGAGCATGAGTCATGGCTTCTAGCATCTTTTCATAATTGATGGGTTCATTGTTTTGATGAAAAGATGAAGAGTTGTCTTGGAAGTGGTATTGAAATTGTGAGTCCATCAGATTTTGGGATTTGTGTTTGGACTTACGCATACTCCGTTCCAAAATTGATGGTTTCCTATTTTGGACGGGTGGAACTGAGTATGAATCTTGAACATAATGTGGACTGGGTGGAGAAGGAGGGCAAGGTGGTTGGAAATTATGCTCGGGGGAGTTGAATCCCCACTGACTCGGTGAAGAGTTGAAATCATTATGGAAATTATAGTTATTAGATGGGGGGTATGGGTCATATTGATTCGGATAAGACCAATCCGGCACACTAGGTTGGTTAAAGTCATGATATGCCGGGTTGGTAATATCCGAAAAAGAGTTTGATGTGTAATATGGATTATTATTATAGTTGAAAAAATTATTATTATAGTCCATATCACACAATATAATACAAACAAAGAAAAACACCAAATAAACAAACAAAAGAAAAAATTCTAGCCTAGGTTAGGGTAGACTTAGGACCTAGACGACTCCTAACTGGTTAGACTGTCCACGGGAGGTCTAATGTAGACTTTAACCACAAGCTAATCAGCCAGGTCAGGGCAAGGTTGGTGGGAGGTTTTCCGTCAAGGACGTTCCTTAATTAAATAACCACCAACCTTCGGGCTTTCGGCCCTCAATCCCTTTCCTAGACACTGATTTTGCAAGAGTTAGGTTCCAACATTGTTCCCCCTTAGGATAATCTCCTAATTGAGTCTGAGATGTCCCTAGGGCCAACGTCTACTCGATTTTAGTTAGGCTTGGGTTAGTGAGTGCTTGGATTCTGATTTTTGGGCTAAGGAAGGTGATTAAATCCCCACCTTATCTTGTTACTACTGGTGGTGCCCTTAAGATCAGTTTTTGTACAAGTGTACAAGATAAATAAGATGCACTCTAAGCGATATAAATCAACCAAGAGATAGTCCTATTCTAGATGCAATGCAAACATACCTTGCTCCAGCACTCTTCAACAGTAAAAGTAAATGAATTGAAAAGACACGTGCCTAGAAATGCAAATGTCTAATCAACTTTTAACGATTACAACCAATTTTTTACTGTTGACTTTATTAGCAGGTATAGGGTGAATAATACAGGAAATTAAGTAATGCAGCAGAAGTATTTTGCAGAATCAGAGACCCTGCAGAAAATGATCAGTAGTGCACTCCTTATTGCCGCAAATTTGCGGCAAAAGCCAGGATTTTGCGGCAATTTGGAGGGATCCTGGTCTCTGCTTTCGAGAGCAGAGGCCCAGGTCCACTTATATGTCACTGCAATGTAAAGTTCCTATTTTCTTCAACCTATAACCTGCAACAGAGAAGAAAATTCGTTAGTTCTCAAAAATTTGCAATAAAAATTTAGATTTCAATAAAAACCGTTTTACCCTCCCCGGCAACGGCGCCAAAATTTGATTGAAGCTAAACCTGCACAAAAAATACGAGATTAAAGAACTTAAACAAATATGTGCAATTGCTCAATTCTTCCGCTATAGCAAGTGGCTATGCGGGTCGTGATCCACAAGGAGGGTTTGCGATGGAAGCTTTTTACGGTTCTATTGAAAATCGTTATCAAACCAAACGAGAGTTCTTCTCTGTTTTTTAAGTTAAGAAAAAGAAAAGAAAGTTATAGTTAAAGTTAGAAGAAAGTGAAAGATTGAAGAAGGTGGAAATTAGAAACAAGAAAAGCGACTATGTACAATGAAGTGGAGAAGAAAGAGTTGGAGGAGGTGGTGTTGATCTATACTAAAGAAAGAAAAGAAAAGAAGGAAAGAGATACTTACCGAGGTTGAGTGATGACTTACCTGGAAACCGTTACATGTTCTACCTTTGCTTCGGAGGCGTTCAACGCATAGATCATAAGCTCGAGCTCAGTCCCCGTGCACATTATATCGTCACGCCTAGCGAGAACGAAGTGATGCGGATCTTGGAAGAGGAGAACGTCTTCATGAACTATCGCTGGCTCTCACGTAGCTTAGTTTTACTTGCTTTGGATTCACTTGTACACTCAACACATACAACCAAGGTAAAGTAGAAGAGGAGAGGAAAGCAAAACAAATGTAAAGTAAAGCAGAAATAGAAAACAAACAAAGCACTTACCTTTATTACTTACTGAGACAATGAAAGAAAGGAGTAGGGTACATCGTCGGTGTCACTCTCAACATCAGCCCCTCTCTCTTACTTACATGAATCTTCTTCTACCCTAAGTTACATACAAATTACAAACATAAAAAGAAAGACTAAAACCTAAACTAAGGAATGAAAACTAAGCTAATCCTAATCTGCATTGACGTCCATTTTCAGTGCACAATATGGCCTTTATAGGCAGAAAACCCTAACAACCAGAATCCCGGGGAGGTCGGGGGAGTTCACGCTCCCCGTAACTCCCAGGATTGCCGCAAAAACGCGGCTTTTGCCGCGTTTTTGCGGCAAGGGTGTGGCCAGATGGCCACACCCTGTTGGTGGTCATCCGGGATCTTCTTCTGGCTTTATCCTTTGTTGGTTTCTTCGTTTGAGCTCCGGATTCTGACGAAATGGCCTTGGATTCTTGGTTTTAACCGATCGATTCTGAGAGGATTCTTCTCAACCGTTTCAACCTCTTGATTTTGCCCTGATTTTATGTGTGCGAATTAACTCTGATTTAATTCAGAATTCTGGTGGGCTTTTGGGCTCATTTCTCTTCATCTCCTTAAGATTGGGCCTGCAAATAAATTAGACAAATAATTAGGACAATCCAGGCTTTTTATTCTAAAATAAGTATGGAAATGTGACATTAAATATGCAACATTAGTGACCAATCAATTTGCTGCGGGAATTTGAAAGTCTGGACATACTTTAGTGTCAAAGATGGCATGGTGAATCCGCGAGCAAAGAAGTTTTGTTTTTTGAGTGTCAAGAGAAATATGAAAGGGTACAGGTTGTAGGACCCCGAAATAAGAAGATTGTGTTGAGTCAGCATGTCACATTTG